>CAJQZJ010030162.1:0-17872 GCA_907164525.1 Lophiomys imhausi | reverse complement strand
TGAGATAGGGTCTCAGTGTAGCCCTGGCCTGAAACTCACAGAGATCCACCTGTCTCTGCCTTACAAGTGCTGGGATTAAAGGCATGTGCCACCACGCTGGGTCCATACCTGGCTTAAAGCAGAGGTTTTAATAGTTCCAAGTTGCAAATTGTCAAGACCACTTTGATAACAGTGTGGAGTGTGATACTTTTCGAAGAACTTTTATTGGTAATTAGTAATGAAATAAGAACAAGTTTTCAGCTGGATGTGGTGGAAAATGGCTTTAACTCTAGCACTCGGGAGGCAGAGACAGGTGGATCCTTGTAACTCTGAGGCCTGCCTAGTTTACATAGGAAATTCTAGGACAGCCAAACAGGTTTGTAATCATAGCACCAGGGAGATAGAGGCAGGAGGATCTTGAATTCAAGGCCATCCTCAGCTACATAGTGAGTTTGAGTGTAACATGGGCTACATGATACTCTGTCTCAAAACCCAACCAACTGCTGGGCGTGGTGACACATGCCTTTAGTCTCAAAACTCGGGAGACAGAGGCAGGTGGTTCTAAGGCCAGCCTGGTCTACAAAGCGAATTCCAGGACAGCCAGGGCTGTTACACAGAGAAGCCCTATCTGAAAAAGAAAGAAAGAAAAAATTGTCTTTGGATTTAGTATGTGTGGTTTGAATCCCATCTTCCTCTCTTTGAGGATTTGAGATGCCTGTAAAACTTAAAGTAGCTGGGTGGTGGTGGCAGAGGCCTTTAATCTTAGCACCTAAGAGGCAGAGGCAGGTGGATCTCTGAGTTCAAGGCCAGCCTGGTCTACAGTGAGTTCCAGGACAGCCAGGGCTACACAGAGAAATCCTGCCTTGAAAAACCAAAAGAGAGAAAAAAGTGGAAACATATGTCTAGCCTGGTATAGTGATACACGCCTATAGTCCCTGTACTGTAGAGCAGAGACAGGAAGAGCACCATGAGTTTGAGGCCAGCTTAGGCTACATAGTGAGTTCTAGGGTAGCCAGAGCTCCAGTGAGACCCAGTATCAGAAAGCAAGAAACAACTCTCTCAGCTTCCTTTCCCACATAGATCCACTCAAAGATTTCTTCACAAATGCTCATAATGGTTTTGTTTGCTCACTTGCTTGTTTTATTTTTACTTTATTTTGTATATATGGGTGTTTTGTCTGCACATGTGTCTGTGTATCACATGTGTGCCTGGTGCCTGCAGAGGGCAGAAGAGGGCATCTGTGGAACTGGAGTTACAGATGTTGTGGGCCGCCATGTGAGTAATGGGAATTGAATGATCTCGGGTCCTCTGAAGAGCAGCCAGTGCTTTTAGCTGCTGAGCCATATCTCCAGCCCCGGTGTTTTTGTTTGTTTCCAAGACAGAAATAACCTAAGAGGTTAAACAAATGGTTGAACAAATTATGGTATGTGCACAATATATATTTAAAAAGTTTCAGAATCAGCCAGGCGGTGGTGGCGCACGCCTTTAATCCCAGCACTTGGGAGGCAGAGGCAGGCGGATCTTTGTGAGTTCGAGGCCAGCCTGGTCTACAAAGCGAGTCCAGGACAGCCAGAGATATTCAGAGAAACCCTGTCTCGAAAAACCAAAAAAAAAAAAAGTTTCAGAATCAGTAAATAGTGTTTGTTATATTCAGTAGCACTCAGCGATCAAAGTGTTCTGTGAGAGGTTCAGAACTCAGGTTGACTGGCAGAGCAACATACAAAAGTATTATTTTCTTGTTCCCACTTCAGGGGATAGTCTACTTAAAGTTTTCTGTAGTTGATGTGATAGTTTGACATCAATAAATGACTGTGGATGAAACAAAGAACTTCATTGTTTTTAAAGATTTTATTTTTAATTATGTGTGTTTCCATGTGTGGGTTTGTGTACACGAGAGGTAGGAGATGGCATTGGATCTCCTGGACCTGGAGTTACAGGTAATTCTGAGATGCCCAGAATGGCTGTTGGGAACCAAACGTGTGTCCTC
Organism: Lophiomys imhausi; assembly: GCA_907164525.1. Lineage (NCBI taxonomy): Eukaryota > Metazoa > Chordata > Mammalia > Rodentia > Muridae > Lophiomys > Lophiomys imhausi. The sequence continues at coordinate 15,906 of CAJQZJ010030162.1, read as the reverse complement.
TGAAAGAGCAGCAAGTGCTGTTAAACTCTGAGCTATCTCTCCAACCCAGCAAAAGATTTCTTGAGAGTCTGTTCATTGGTGTTTATTTTTTTGTCTGGAACTTTGCAAAGCCTTACTTGAGTGCTAGAAGTACTCATTAATCATTGGTTTGGTTGTGGTAGTGGGGATCAAGCCTGGGGCCTCACACTTGTTAGGCATGCACTCTACCACTGAGCTATATATACCTCAGCCAAAGGTGTTGTCTGCTGTTGCCAAGGCTGGCTTCTAACTCTTGGGAGCTAGACTACCTTAGTCTGACAAGTAGCCATGACTACAGGTGTGTACCATTGTGACTGACTTCATGAAGAACTTGCTAAGTTCTTGTATGCTAAGACCATACATCCACAAGTCCTGTAGTTAGAAAGCACTCATATTTGTTGACCTTAATTGAATTTCTTGTGAAATCTTCCATTCTACTTTAGATACAGAATTCAAAAGTCATTCAAAACTCCAGGTTTTTTTAGGTGACGCCAGGGGGGCACTGTTTCCTCAGTGATGCTTGTTCTGGCATCTAACCATTTGGATCACCTTTGAGCATCCCTAGCAATAGCTGGGTAGTCCTACAGATTCAGAATAGTGTAAAGGCTGTGGGGACGCAGCCTTCCTGGAGGTTTATGTAGTAATTTCTTCCTTCAAAAGTAGAGTAAGTAAGAGGTGCAGCTCAGTGTTGAAGCACTTACTCAGCATGGGCCAGGTTCACCCCAGGTAGGGGTGGAGGGAGGTTGGAGGAGGGAGAGGGAAGAGGCAATAACAAACACTTGAGCAATGATAAAAATGTTTGAAGGGAAAGAAAGAAAAAAATGTTCGAAGGAAAATGAAAGGAGAAGGTCATTATCTTAGTACAGTCTTCCAGCTGTGGAGCTGTCCTGTGATCAAAGTTCCAGTGTTTAGAGGAGAATGAGCTTTGTTGGCCACTGAGAGAGGCTGGCTTAGGACAGTTGGTTAACACGTATATTTTCAGTTCACACAAAGTCTTATCATTAAATGAAGAAGACTGTTATCCCAGGGAAACCCCCGGGGCTGCAGGAAACTTTTCAGGGAAGAAGCTAGAGCTGGTAGACACTATCAGGGATGTAGGCGGCTACTATTTCAGGCGGGTGTGTGTTCTGTGAGGTCATGCGGTTGGAAGTTTTGTCTGTTACTCATTCTTGTGATAGTTTTCATTTACTTTTTTTTGTGAATGGGTAATTCATACCAAAGGCAAACATTCTAAGCAATATTTAAAGTTATACAGTTTATGAAAGAAACAAACAGTCTTTCTGTCTACTCTCTTATTTTCCTTCTAAAGCAATTACTGATATCAGGTTTCTGTTTATTCATTCCTTTTTTTTTTTTTTTTTTGAGGCAGAGTCTTACATAGTCCAGGCTCTCCTCAACATCATTGTGTAGCCAAGGACCTTTAAACTTCTATCCTCCTGCCTCCACCTCCCCAGCGCTGGAATTACAGGTGTGGTACCTGTTTTCTGTGGTGCTAGGGATTGAGCCTAGTGCTCCATGCATGCCAGTCAGGAAATCTACAAGCTGAGGTGAGCTCTTGGCCATCTTTTATTTTTCCTGGATAGCATGTTGCTGTGTAGCCCAGCTCAAGTTCGAAACTTCTGCCTCCATTTCCCAGATGTTGAGATTACAAGTGTGAGCCATCATACCTTGTTATTAACTCTGGAGACTTAATAGTTCTTAATTCTCTGTAGGAATTGTGGAATATATAAGATTTGGATCTCTGCAATTATCTCCACTTCTGACAAATTTATTTTCATTGTTCCTTTTTTCCTATCATCTGTTCTTTCTAGTATTTAATATAACTTTCCTCCTGCTTTTTTGTTTGTGTTTAAGTTTTTTATTAGATTTTTAAAATTTTTATGTGTATGAGTATTTTTCCTGTATGTATGTATGTATGTATGTATGTATGTATGTATGTATGTATGTGTGTATGTGCATCATGTGCATGCAGTGCCTAAAGAGGCCAGAAGAGGGCATTTGATCTTCTGGAACTGGAGTTACAGGTGGTTGTGAACCACTATGTGGGTGCTGGGGACAAAAAGCTTTGGTTTTGAGACTAAGTTTTACTATGTGGGTCAGACTGTTCTCAAACTTGTAATGTTCCTGTTCCTACCTCCCACATAGTGAGATTACAAGTGTGCATCTAATGTAATTCTTGAAATTCTGTATTTTCAGTTTCAGATTTCAGTTTCAGTTTGATTGTTTTATGATCCCTAGGGTCACACCCCAGAGTTTCTTAGTGGTAGGAAAAACGCAAGCTTTGGCACCAGTAGACAAATTTACAGTCAATCCTACTACCTTTAGATTATGAATATTACCTTGGATTAGGACTGGAATTTTTATGGCTCAGTTTCTCCATCTGTCAAATACCAGTGACAAGATTGCTATGCATTTGTGATGATTGAAAAAGAGTTCATGTGCAGCATTGCTATGGGATTGTTGTGGGCTACGAGAGAAAGTGTTCCAACACACATTTTTTTTCTTGTTGTAAAGAATAAGGTTGGTGAAAGCTGAGGTCATCTGAGATAGTGCAGGACTAGAATCCATCTCCTGATTCCCCACTCTGAGGATGGTTTGTCTCACTGTACAATCTGCTGATACAACTCATCTGGGGCCAACTCTCTCCTGCCTAGGACTCATAAACATTCTATAGGAAATCAGAAGACTTTAGGGGTGGGGTTACAAATGCTTCCCCTCTAGGGAGGAGTGGAGACTTCTGTTGTACCCAGTACACTTCCTGGCCTAGCATGAAGGTCTTCAAAGGCAGAGACCTCTGACCCTAGTTCCCAGTGGGTACAGGCTGAATTGGCATGTCTTCTTATTTTGCTTTTCATGAATGAAGGGGGTTGTCCCTGGCCTAAAACACTGCATGGCTTTTCACTGTTGTGCCCTTGGAGGTACACTGATCTTTCTACATGGTTGCACGTCTTTTTTTTTTTTTTTAATACCAGTCTCTTGTATTGCCATTAATACATATTTTTGGAACTTCTATCCAGTATTCATCTAAGTTTGAAAACAGAGGAAGGCTTTCAGGCATAAGAGAAATTATTTTAATGTTCATCTAGCTTTGAAATTAATTATAGCTCAGGAATTCAGAGTGGAATTTCCCAAATAATCCTAAGTGAAATTATTTGAGAAATTGAAATATTTCCTGATAAAAAATACTTTTTCCCATATAGATATTGCAGTCCAATAGATCATCCTAGTTGCCTGAGACCACGGTACCCCATTTCAATGGACACAGCATTGGTTAAGAACTGCTCCTTGCCATGTTTCATACAGTTATATTTAGCATCTCAGAGGTGGTGCCCCCCAACCCACCATGGTGAGAGGCTGGTTGTTAACATTAGGAGTTTCTGTTATTTGAGGGGCACCACCAAATGGCCACTGTGGCTGTTTGGTTAGCAATGATAATTATTTTCTATTCAATCCACCAAACCTCTATTGGCTTTCATACAACTATTTGACTGTTTTTTCTAATCTACCTTGACCAGGACCAAACTTATCAAAACAATCCCTAGGGCATAGAGTTGGGCCTACACTCCCTTATTTTTTAATGGCTATATTGAGTTAGTTGTTATGTGTGTGCATGATCATTTGATGTGCATGTGGAGGTTGGAGGATGACTTGCAGTTTCTCCTTCTCCTGTGTGGGTCTGGGGGATTGAACTCAGGTCATCAAGCTTGGCAGCTTGCTTAACTGTTTCACAGGCCAGGGAATATCTTACAGTCAGGAGCTCTGAGCAGTACTTCTTGGAGGCCTGAGTCCTTCCCGAGGACCTGGGATGGGACTCAGTACCAGGTTGGGATGTGGCAGTTGACAAAAATAGAGGAACAGTTATCTGCGGCTGGACTAGACTCTGGCCTACCACCCTGTCTTAGGACACTTACATTTCTTGGATCCTGGTACAAAAAGCTGCTGCCCTTATCTGCCCCACCCATACCTCCACATCCAGTCTTTTTTCCTCTTCTAACCAATGTTTAGAGAAATGTAGAAAAGTCTCCTCCTTAGAATCTGAGCTACAACACAAGCAGCACTTTTAGTTTTCTCTAGAGACTTAATAGAACTTAGTAGAAAGTAAAAACATGGGTGTCTGGGAAATCACCACCTGGGGCCCTGACACAGGTGAGTCTGCTGGCATCTGTGATGGCACACTGGTGTGCCTTTTCCTTATTTCAAGCCCGTGATAGCGTATCTTGTCTAAAGTGCTCCCTTTTTAGATTTAGCCAGGGGTGAGCGTACTATGGCCAGTAGGCCAAATCTGGCCTACTGCCTGCTTTTGTAGAGTTGTATTGGAGCACAGCCACCTCATTTGTTTACATATTGTCTGTGGCTGCTTTCGCATGCTGCAACAGCGAAGCTGAGTAGTTGCGGCAGAGACTCTGTGGGTCACAAAGCTGAAAATATTGACTATCTGGCTCTTTCCAAGAAAGTCTTGCTGACCCCTCCCGGCCTCAATCCAGGGCATCTCTTTTGCTTAGTGTCTCCTGATTCCCCATGGTGGATCATAGTTCATGCCCCTGGTGGAAGCGAAAGAAACACTGATGACATCCTCTAGCCACAGGCTAATGGACACCTTGCATAGGTGACAGTAATTCCGTACAGCTATACATTATTGTGTGAGTGCTCAGCGTAGCTCACTGTGACAAAGTACAAAGCATGGCGTGTAAATTTTTTAATTTTACTTTATATTCTCCTGTATTTGTGAGGATAAGTTGGAACTCTGACCTCTTATCAGTCCTGAAATGGTTCTTAATAAGTATCTAGATCCAGTTTGATGGCTTTCCACTTTCTGTTGCTTTTGGTTTTTTTCTCCTGCCAGTGTACTGTTTCAGCTGCATCTCTTTCTTTTGGATTCTCTGGATCTTCTTGCTCTTGTTTTCTGTTGAGAGTTGAGTCAACACTCCCTCTTCTTGGCTAGATCATCCTATTATTTTTATTTAAAGATTTTTATTTTATCTTTATATATGAATGGGTGTTTTGCCTACATGTATGTCTATGTACCATGTGCATGCAGGGCCTGTGGAAGCCAGAAGAAAATGCCTGGTCCCCTGTTCTGGAGTTACAGATAATTGTAAGCTGTCATGTGGTGCTGGGAATAGAACCCAGGTCTTCTGGAAGAGCCAGTTCTCTTAACCACTGAGCCATTTCTCCAGCCCTTATGTCAGTGGTTCTCAACCTGTGGGTAGAGACCCTTTGAGGGTTGCATATCAGATATCATGTGTATCAGATATTTACATTACAATTCATAGCAGTAGCAAAATTACAATTATGAAGTGGCAATGAAATAATTTTATGGTTGGGGGTCACCACAACACAAGGAACTGTATTAAAGAGTCACATTAGGAAGGCCGAGAACCACTTTCCTATATCTTTTTCTTTAAATGAGAAATGTAGATTTTTCTGTCTATCTATATTCTTGTGTTTTGGATTTTGTTTTTTTTTTTGTTTGTTTGTTTGGTTTTTTTTTTTGAGACAGTTTCTGTGTGTAATAGAGCTCTGGCTTTCCTGGATTCTCTTTGTTGACCAGGCAGGCCTTGAACTTACAGAAATCTGCCAGCCTCTGCTGGGTTTAAAACCCGATCCCAAGTGCTGGGATTAAAGGCCTGTGCCACCACACCATGTTTTACCCTTCCCGTTCCATATCTGGGCCACAAAGAAAACCCCTGAGTCTCTTTAATAATGCAAATTTAACTCTTGTATTTATATTTATGTTCATGGAAATGAATTGCTTGTCTATGAAGTAAGTTCCCATGAAAATATTTCTTCTCGAGTATTTTTCTTCTAGTAGTGTAGTGTTCAGTAGTATTTTTTGAGTACCTCATGGCTAATTGATACCTCTTCTTTATCAAAGGTCTCTCTGCATTTAATTCGTCCTCTGATGGGTGTGAGCCTGGCATTGCAGTGCCATTCAAGGGAGCTAGCAGCATTGCTTCGGATGAAGGACCTTGAGATCCAGGCCTATCAGGAGAGTGGGGCTGTGCTGAGTCGAAGTAAGGGGGCATTCTTGGAGGAGTGGGGTCTCCTTGAGCTGGTGGGGTGTTTGCTTAGCATACACCAGTTCCTGGGTTTGACCCTTAGAACTGCATAAATGGGAGTGTTGGCATATGTGTATGATCCCAGTACTCAAGAGGTAGAGGCAGGAAGTCATCTTTGGCTATACAGTAAGTTCAAAGCTAGGCTGGGGTACATTAGACCTTGTCTCAAACAAAACAAACCAAACATCCCAAACAACAAAATTTTCTCTCCCAGGATAGGTGCTAGGAACTCTAGCAGCTGGGAATTTGAAACTAGATGTCCCTTTGTCTGCCTCAGGTACCTGACTGGGGCCCATGTGGACAGTAGAAGCCATAACCAAGTCCAGACATGTGCTACGCTGTGAGGAGTAAAGACTTTGGAAAGGGAGGGGCCAGCAGCTCTCCAAAAACAGTACTAGCAGAATGTGGACTCCAGAGCTGAGGAGCCCCTGTAGCTCTAGTTTCAGAATAAAAGTTCTATATACCCTTTGTCATTGTGGAAGGAAAATCTCCAGCAAATGCTCCTGCTGAATCACTGTTGCTAATTGTTCCCAGTTTTCTTCTCCTGTTTGTCCACACACCCTCAACCCTCCTCTAACTGGCCTAGGGCTCTGTGGGTGTCAGATCTCTGACCTCTTTTCCTAGAAGTCCTGGGTTCTCTCCTATCTTCTGATAGGTATGCCGCCCAACCCTAGGCTCATGTTTTCTTTCTTTCTCTATCTCTTCTTAATTACAGGTCGACTGAAGACAGAGCCATTTGAAGAAAATTCTTTCTTGGAACAGTTTATGGTAGAGGTAGGGTATTTGTTATTTCCTTTCTTCTATAAATTTGGGCAGAGAGCCTGGGTGGCAAGCTGCATTTTGGGTGTTAGGTAGCTTGTGTGGTTGGAAAGCCCTTTGCCTGAAAAACAAGTTGCCTGTGGAAAGTCTGATGAAGTTTGAGATGTGTGTAGAGAAGGTGGGGAAAGCATGAGAAGGATGAAAGTGGGCTATTCCTACTCTACATCTACTGAGGTGGCATGGCAGGTATTATTTAGAATGCTTTAACCTTGGGAAGGTCAGTTGGCAATGCTAACTTCTGCTTGCTGAGATCTGGATTATAGAAGAGTGGTCATTCATTGTCTAGTCCCTTTAGCATCCAGCAACAGAGGAAGGTGGAAAGAGCTCCCGGGTACCATTTGGGGGCTGTCTTGTGGGCAGAGCACAGTGTGGAAAATCACAGTGTTTATATACAGGGACTGGCCCAGGAATGAATGGCGAGTAGATAATTGTGGCCTGTCAGAAGCTTCTGCCTAGATTTCCCTTCTAAGGATTGAGCTTGGCCAAAAGAAATATCCACTGGATGCCAAACAGTGGGAATATTAATAATGTGACCTTTGATAATACCAGTCAATATTGGTCTTCCCCTTTTCGACTCTTCTGGAACTTGTTGGTTATGTGGGTGCCTTAGTATTGTTGCCCCATTTTAAAATCATACCTGTTAGTTACCCACACTGCTAGTTTATGATGAAAGTAGACAGTGCTTCTATAATATTGTGTATGGACTGTTCATATTTCTGTTTTGCCATCTAGACTAATTGTAAACATTTTACGGACAAAGTCTATGTCTCACACTTCTCCTGAATCAAAAAGTTAGCATTTCCTCCCCCAGGGAGAGGCATGAAGTACGTGTTCTTGAGTGAGAGCCTTCTGTTCTTCCTCTGAACAGTGGCTGAGCTCTCAGACCCAGAGTCTTAACACTAAGAGAAAAAGCGTGAGGTGGGTGCTCCATCCTTTCCTGGAGCACTCAGGCTCTGCAGGAGGAGCCACATAAGGCGGCATCTTGAAGATTAGCAGGTGTTAGCTTAAAAACACTTTATTTATTATTGTGTGTATACGTGTTGGTGTACGTGAGTGGGAACACAAATGGGGTGTAACTTTCAGGAGTTGGTTCTCTCCTTCCAACATGGTTTCCTGGGATTATGTGGCAAGTGCTTTTACCCAGTGAGCCATCTTGCTGGCCCCAGGTGTTATTCTTTGTGGGGAAAAGAGATACTATTAAACCAGAACTTGTAAGAGATTCTCTGGGCCACTGTTCTCTCAATGTTTTGTTTTGTTTTCTCTCTATTAGGTTGAGCATGAAAGGAAGTTAATGTAGTCCAGGCAGAACATGCTAGTTCCCTGCCTCAGGGACTTAGTGAAGCAGTGCGAAGCTAATTCTTCTGCCTCACGCCTCTCCAGCTTAACTTGTACACATTTTACTCCATGTGCCTTCTGCGTCAGCCCAATGGAATGACCTAACTTTCCTAATGTTCTCTCTTGCCTGTATTGTGTACATTCTTCCCTTTGTCAAGAATGTCTCATGCCTTCTCCTTATCTGCCCTGTACAGCTCTATTCATGTTTTCAAGCATTAGCTTCAGCCTCTTGGGAGACCTTTCTAGCCCTTTCTGGTAAGGGTAATCCTTCCCTGCTACGAAAGTGCTGTGGCTTATCTGTCTGCTTTATAGCTCACTATTCATATGTCTGCAGGACTGTAGCTCTCTTTTGCTCTGGCCTGTGAATGTTTCTGAGAGCAAGGACTAGATGAATGCATTTCTTATTCTTTACATGGATGGTAGTGGCTAGAAGTAGTAGGTCTCAATACATTTTTTTGAATGAATGTTTTGATATATTTGTGCCAAGGGGATCTTGTAAAAATTGTGGCAATGTGTCCCACAGATACAGTGTTGCTTATTCGAGTTGTATTTGAGGGTGTCTGTTATTCTCAGGGTTTATTTTTACAACCTGGAACAAATCATTTTCCTCAAAATGGCTATTATCTCACTTGTAAAATTGAAGGCTTATCTTTTTAAGGCTGTCATGGAAGAGAGAGCCCCGTAGAATGGTATGAAAAAGGATGTAGAATCAGGTGCCACTCTGAGAAGGGTGCTTTGTGTGTGTGTGTGTGTAAAAATAAAAGCTGCTCAGGGAAGGTACTACATGGAATTCCAGTTCTTAGGAAGCTAAGGTAGGAGGACCAGGAGTTGAGGCAAGCCTAGGCTATATTGTGGGTTTAAGGCCAGCCCTGGCTACATAGTGAGAGCTTATCAATAGAAAATAATAATAAAGCTGGGCCAGAGAGATGGCTTAGTGGGCAAAAGTACTTGCAGTCAAGCTTGATGACCTGCATTCAAACCCAGGACCCACATGGTGGTAGGAGACAGCCAATTCCTGCAAACTGTCCTGTGACCTACCTACACACACACACACACACACACACACACACACACACAGACACATAAGCTAAAAAAATTAATAAATGAATTCAATTTTGAAAAATAGAGCTTTAAAAAAAACAGAAGGCTACAGCCACACAACTCTCAGATCTTTTCCGTTTCTGTGTTTGTGAGGCTTGGGTGAGATCCACTCAGATCCCAGAAGACCAGAATTATTGAAGTAGTTGGTTCCAAAACACATCAGCTGAGTCAGGTGTGTGGCTCATGTCTGTAAAATCCTAGTCATAAGGAGGCTGAGGCAGGAAGATTACGTTGAGTTTTAGGCCACACTGGGCTACAAGGTGAGTATCAAGCAGCTTACATAACAAGACCCTGTAAAACAAAATGTGTGTGTGTGTGTGTGTGTGTGTGGTGAGCATGTGCCATGGTGTTCGTGTGGAGGTCAGAAGACTCGTGGGAGTCAGTTATCTTTTTCCACCATGGGGATTCTGAGGATCAAGGCCATCGGGTTTTGTGGCAAGCTCTTTTGCTCTTTAAACCATATCACCAGCCTCAGATTTCTATTTTGAAAGGAAGCTGAGCCCCAGCAGTTAAGTGACTGAAGTCTGCATGCTTAAGGCCTTCTCCATCTATCTCTATTGTATCTCCCAATCTAACTGGTTGTGCACACCAGTGAGGGGAGCCACGGATGCTTGGGCACTGAGAATTCTTGTGACCTCTGGGGTGCCTGTGCTATCTTCAGAATGTCCCACATAGATGCTAAAACTGCAAGGTTTGGTACTAGGGCTGTAGAGCTACAACATCTTTTTAGTTACTGTGCTTTCCTGGGGTCCTATAAACAGGACATAAAAGGGTCAGGAGGTCACCCGAGACTGGACTGAGAGGATGTGCCACCAAAATAAGCAACATGGAATAGAAAATAAACAAACCAGGGAGACAGTTTGGGACGAACAGGCAAGGAGGCCAGGTCAGTGTCAGAGGCCGTGTGGCCAGTGCCGGGGCCGCTGCTCTTCCCATTGGAAGTACTGCTAGGGAAGAGCCATAGTCACAGAGAGCACATAGGCAGGAGGCAGGGAGAGTGCTAGGATGCTGAAGTTAGAGAAGATATTTAACCACTGGGCAGGGTTACTTCCCCATAATTGATCTTTTGCTTTACCTCTCTTAAGAAACTCTGGCCAGGCGTGGTGGCACACGTCTTTAATCCCAGCCCTGGGGAGGCAGAGGCAGGTGGATTTCTGTGAGTTCAAGGGCAGTCTGGTCTACAGAGTGAGTTCCAGGACAGCCAGGGATACACAGAGAAACCCTGTCTCAAAAAACCAAAAGAAAAAAAAAGAAAGAAACTCTGAGTTAGTCAGATGCACACCTTTAGCCCAACACGGGAGGCAGAAGCAGTCGGATCTCTGCAAGTTCAAGGCCAACCTGGTATACATAGCAAGTTCCAGGCCAGGCTACATAGCGACCCTGTTTCAAAAAACAAGCAAACAAAAATACCACAAAATAAAGAACCTTTAATTTTTCACTTTCAGAGAATCTATGAACACCAATTGCTAGTGACCCAACTAAAGCTGAAATTCTCTATGTAGGCCAGCTTGGTCTTGAACTCGCAGAGATCTTCCTGCTTCTGCCTCCTGAGTGTTGGGCTAAAGGTATGCACCTGACTAAATCAGAGTTTCTTAAAGGATAAAGTAAAGCAAAAAGATCAAATATTGGGAAGTAACCCTGTCCAATGCTTAAATATCTTCTCTGACTTAAGCATCCTTGAACTATCCCAGTAATGCTGTTAGTTCAGGGGTGGGTGTCCATTGGCATGACCCTTCTATAGGCTAAGATTCATATAAACAGCGCTGATCAAAACTAGTGGCTGAGAGGCATCTTTAGGAGTGGAAGAAAAGCCAAGGAACTGGGTACTGTTCTACATGGCAATATGGCTATAGTAAAGCAGCATTTGGAGTGAATGGGCTGGTGTAGCCCCTTGCAGGCTGTTCTGCTGGAGGAAGTTCCTTCCCCTGGCCCTGCCTTTCTCTCTCCATCTGGTTGCTATCAGTCAGTCTGTGCGGTTGCTGGCTGGCTCTTTATTTATTTATCCCAGTGTAATGGGGTGAGGAGGGAGCTGGCCTGAGGTTGGCTTTCTGAGGCCATGCCACTGAGCCACAGGCGGTTAGCATGGGTGTGTGAGTCACTGGGGCTGCATGCTGCTCAAACCAGACCCAGGGACAGCAGGCAGACCAAAATAGAGCCCCGCCCTCTGCAGCTGGCAACCTCTGGCTAAGAATCAGCCCTCAACACCAAACCTGGGCAGCTGCATGATGCTGGCTTTCTCTGGGTGGGGGGCCCTTAACAGAGATAGGGATTTTGCAGCTCTCTCCTCAGACTTTACACAAGGACACCCAGCACACCAAAGACTCCCGTTGCTGTACTTTGAATGTCTTGGAACACTTAAGTGATCTCCACGGTATATGTTAGCCAAGAAGTTTTGGGGCAATAGTTAACATTGATCTGACTCAGTATCCTAAATGTAGCCATAGTTATAGTTTGGTTCCAGCCTCATTCTAGAGCATTATTTTATGCTTGAGTTTATGTCAAAGGCACTGGGCAGACTTAGGGAGACTTGTAAGCACCCTGAAAACTGCTATCCTGTTACCTGCATCCACAGGGGGGGTTCTCCTTGTTTTCTTTGGATGGTTCTCTCCCTTTTTTTTTTTTGTTTTTACTTACCTCATAAATGTTAGTATTACCCAGGGTTAGATTCAAGGTCTTATTCATTCTCCTTCCATCTGGGCCATCTCGTTGAGAGCTCAGTCTCAAAGTCACTGTAAACCACTGAGAGCCAGTCTTACAGCACCATGTGAGTTAGGCCCATGCTCTTTTCTGCATCCTTGATATTTCCACACAGATATCTCACAAGTGTCATCACACCCCATGCATGCTCTGCATGAACTGTCTACTTCTCTCAACCCGTCTCTTTTGTCCTATTCCTCACTTTGGCAAATTGAAGCATCATCCATCAGTTTTCTAAGCTAGAAACTAGAGTTTCACCTGCATTCCTCTCTGTCTTTATTTCACTTATGACATCATCTATTGTGGAATCTGTTCTTTATTCCAGCTTCTGTTGCCTTAGATGAGCCAATACCCGCTTTGGCTTGACTCTGCAGCAGACTTCTTTTTTTTTTTTTGGTTTTTCAAGACAAGGTTTCTCTGTGTAGCCCTGGCTGTCCTGGACTCACTTTATGGACCAGGCTGGCCTCGAACTCACAAAGATCCGCCTGCCTCTGCCTCCCAAGTGCTGGGATTAAAGGCGTGCGCCACCACCGCCCGGCTGCAGCAAACTTCTTACCTGTGTTCCCATCATCCCCTTCTTCTTCCCAGTTGAATTTACATTTATCAGAGCAGTCTCTGAGAAAGAAACCCGATTGACCTGCTTTCTTCCTTACAGTCCTTTAGTTGTTCTTAGTGGTTTATATTGGCCTATTAGGATAATATTCAAACTCCTTGCATGCTACACAGGCTACCATTCATGATCGGTCCTGTTTACCTCTTCTTCCTGATCCTTTGTGGCTCCATCATGGTGCCCTGTACTTGTACACCTGAAGTGTTGATAGCTTCCTGCTTATATACGTCTCATTCATTTGTCTGGTATTTTCTTCTCTTGTCTGTTCAGTGTTCCCAGCTCTATGTGGGTATTATCCCTTTGTGGGTCTTGATTTTTCCTTCCCTCAGCCAGCTCTTCTTTCAGACATAATAGACCATCGTGCTATTCCTATAACCCACTGCCAGAATGTTTGTCATATGGGAGGATCCAGATAGCAAGAAGGGAAATGGAAAATTGAGTTGCCTATCCCTTCTCCATTTAGATTTTCCCTGTATGGTGTTTGGTAAGTCTTTTTCCTTACTCTTTTTTTTTTGAGACTGTCTCACTATGAGGTCAAATTGACCTCAAACTTGTGATCCTCCTTCCAAGGGTTGGAATTACAGGGATGTGCCAGGGTGCCCACTCAACATTCTTTCTTATTATTGTTTCTGCAGTACAACCCCCTCCTCTCTTTCTCACTACCTCATTGTTTGAGTCTTCTCACATACTTTTGCCACTTCATTTGCTGAATGGTTGGAGTGCCCTAGGACTCAGTCCTTGATTTTTTGTGTTTCCCCCCTCACTCTCATTCATCCCAACTAATCCCATGGCTTTAAGTATTCTCTGATTGAACCTTTCCCTACACTCCAGACTGTTTGCTCCATATTTACAAATGAGATCCTGGCATGGTGGTACAAGCTGTAGTCTAAGCATTCAGGAGGCTGAGGCAGGAGGGTGACAGGGAGTCTGAAGTCAGCCTGGGCTATAGTGAGTCAAAGCTAGTCAAAACTACTCAGTAAGACCTTATCTAAAAAAAAAAAAAAAAAAAAAAAAACCAAAAACCAAAACAAAACAAAAACCTGCAGAACTCCTAAAACAAATGAAAACAAACAACAAACCAGTAAATATTTCCGTGTGATAGTAGACATTTTACATTTAGTATATTCCAAACTGAATTCCTCGTCTTACATACCAAGTTTCTTTTTCAAGAACCCAAACCTTCCTGTTTAAGTTAATTAAATTAAACTTCACTTAATTGAGCCCAAAACCTTGGAATCACCCTTAGTTTTTGTCCTTTTACATCCTATATCCAGTCTCTCAGAAAGTGCCATTGACTTTACCTGAAAGAAGGACCCCAAATTGATGGCATACCTTATAAGCTATTTATTAATAATTCTATACACTTTCCAACCAACCAATCCGAGGCACATTAGAAAGGATACCAAGATGAAGACATCTTCAGGTACAATCCTTGGGGCAATTAGTCAGCAGTCTATCCAAATCAGCCAATGCCAAAGGGAACATAGCAATCAGCAGTAGGTGAAGTAACTACCTAGCCCTAATATAGGGATGGCCCTTGCTGCACTCCTGCTTGTAGTTGTGATCTCTTTTGCTGATTGGGCCCCACCAAATCTCCATGGGGCAGGTGTTGCTCTCCATGGCTGGCCTTGGCCTGGGGGTCTGAGACTTTTATGGCTCCACATGAGGCTTCACCTGGGCTCAGCCCAACCTAAGCCACAAGTCTTAGCAGCAGCAACCTTCGGCCAAATGTTGTCTAGAGTCTTTCGAAGTTCAGCTATGAGCAGAGATGAGAAGCAAGGCCAAGCAAAAGCACCCTCTCAAGTTTTTGGGCTTTCCTTTTTTTTCTCTAATTATGGATACAGGCATTTTCTAATTGGTCAACCTTATGCCCTCCTTGCAAGGTTCACCTGTTGACCAAGATCATGAGCTCTCCCAGGTGCTGTCCATAAATATATTCCCCACAGGTGACAGTCATCAGACTGATTTGCATGCCCCTTTCATGAGTCTGTTTTTCAGCAGTAGACAAAGCACTCCTACAACCTTTACTTGAGACCAAAACAAAAAAACATATTTATTCAACATAGCTGTGTTTCCAAAGAAATGAAAACCACACCAAATCTCACTATTGGTATCACTGGCCTGAGCTACCATCATCATTATATTTTACCTGCACTTTGGAAATGGCTTTCTTACTGGCATCTTTGTTGCTACCTCGGGAATCTAACAGCACTTAGCTGGTCAGTTCTAGCTCAGAGTTTCTCATGAAGTGGTGGGTTACCCCCATAACCACCATGCCACTATTGTGCCAGTAGATGTGGCTTGTTAGACAGGTTTGTACTGTATAGCATGGAGGGTCTAGTGCTAGCTAAAGCCATTGATGCTTTCTCTCCGCCAGCAGCCAGCACAGTGCCTTCTGATACTGTGTGAACTAGCTAGTAGTTTCCTAATCAGTTCAAGGTTGGTTTCTTTATGCCCTGCATCCAAAGAAAGTGATGTCTTCAGTAATATAGTCTTACAATATAAATATATAATAGAATGGTCTTATAGTATAGTTGTGGTGGGCAACCAAGAGTGATGGCAATGGTCTCTGTTTTTCTGGTTGCCTCTGGGGCCTCTCTAACCAATAACTTGTAGGGTGTATCCCATGCTTTATATTGAGATTTTTATTTAATAATCTGTGTCTTTTTGGAGCAGCATTTCCCATTCCCAGCTTGTGAACTAATAGAGTTCCATAAGGCCTCTTCATATATCCTTGAGTTGAAATAAGGACCTATAAGGTAGATATGTTGACATAGGCCTTTAATCACAGCACTCTGGAGGCAGAAGCAAGTGGACTTCTGTGAGTTTAAGCCAACCTGGTCTACAGAGTAAGTTCTAGGCAGCCAAGGCTACACAGGGAAACTCTATCTCTAGGCCTCCCAAAATAAAAAAAGAAAATGAGACCTTTAGAAATTGAAGTGTATATTGAAAAGATTATTAAAGACACAGATTTGGAAATCTTCTGCAAAGGATCAATGTTTGAAATCATAAGGTTGAATTCATCAAATGCTGAGGAAAGCATGGAGAAAAAAGGCAAAGACCTGGTGATGGAGATTTGGGGAACTTTCATAATTGGATGGAGTAGGAAACTTTAGCGATGAGGAGAGTGGTAGATAGCCAAGGAAGAGGAACTAGCAAGTTCTCCTTAAGTGAAGTATGCAGTGTGTGTGTGTGTGTGTGTGTGTGTGTGTGTGTGTGTGTGTGTGTGTATACTAGATTCTATACTGCTTCTTCATCTAAACCATA
>CAJQZJ010030158.1:0-16778 GCA_907164525.1 Lophiomys imhausi | reverse complement strand
TGGGGCTGTGGACAGGACCCTGCCACATTCCATTCACAGGTTGCATGACCCAGCTTTTCTTCTTCATCTCTCTCATTTGCACGGAGTGCACCCTCCTGGCCTCCATGGCTTATGACCGCTATGTGGCCATCTGCTGCCCACTGCACTACCCACTGCTCATGAGGCCCCGAGTATGCCTGGGCTTAGCCCTGTCTTCATGGCTGGGTGGGCTGCTGGTCTCAGTGGTCAAAACAGCGTGTATTGCAAGCCTGTCCTATTGTGGTCCCAATGTCCTCAACCACTTCTTCTGTGATGTCTCTCCTCTTCTTAACTTGTCCTGTACCCACGTGGCCCTCACGGAGCTGGTAGACTTCATCTCAGCCATCATCATCCTCTGGGGTTCACTCCTTGTGGCCATGGCCTCCTATGTAGCCATTGGTAGGACAGTTCTGGGCATGCCATCAGCTGCTTCCCGCCACAGAGCCTTCTCTACCTGTGCCTCCCACTTGGTCGTGGTGGGCATCTTCTACTCAGCCACCATTTTCATCTATGCCCGCCCCAGCCGCATAGAATCCATGGACCTCAATAAGGTGTTGTCTGTCATCTACACAATGGTCACCCCCATGTGCAACCCTATCATCTACTGTCTGAGGAACAGAGAGGTACAATCAGCTTTCCGCAGAATGATCAGCCAGTCCTCAGTTTGATCGGGTGTTTAAGACCAAGAGGTGAGACATCAATTTGCCTACACCCTACTTTTGCACTAAGATATAATTCATACACCATTACTTCCCCTTTTGAACACATATAATTCAGTGTTTGAATATTTTCACAAAGTTGTACAACCATCATCACTGTGTAATTTTATCACTCCCAGAAAAATACCTGTATAAATTAGAAACCATTTTCTGTGATATCTTTACTACTAGAAAAAAAATCACTAATCTACTTTCTATCTGCCTAGATTTTGCTGTTTTTGACATTTTGTAGACATGGAATTTTGTGACTTCACAGCTCATAATGCATTAAGTTCATGAATTACATAGAATCTGTCAGCGAATCATTTGTTTTCATGACCTAATCACATTGCTTTGCACGGGCAGACTGTAATTGTTTGTCCATTCATTGACTGATAGCTCAATTGTTCCCACTATTGGGCTATTGAGAACTGATTGTCTGTGAACAGTTAGTTACTCATAGCTTGAAAGTATTTTATCTTTATTTATGTGTGTATGCGTGCATGTGTGCAAGAGTAAATGCAGGTACACGCATGAAGATGCCCGCAGAGGCCAGACACAGGCATTGGATCTCCCAGGGCTGCAGTTACAGATGGTTGTGAGTGACCTAATGTGGGTGCTGGAAACTGAACTCCAGTTCTCTGCAAGATCAGCAAGTACTCTTAACTACTGAGCAACTTTTCCAGCCTTATAATTTTTGAGCAGAAGTATGTTTCTTGTTCTCTTGAGGTTATGGCCAGGTGTAGAGTTGATGAACTAGCCAAATGCTAACTGCAGGACTTTTTGAGTAACTGGCAAACTATTTGGCACAATGTCCAATACCTTATTTTTAAAGCTTACTTTCAACTTAAGATAAACATCTTTAACATATATATATATATATTTAAAGTCACACACACACACAAATATATCTCCTTCATATGTATGCAGAAGGTGGGCTCCTATGGGAAGGAAGGGTATCAGCAAGAAGGGACAGGGGGACAGAAGATGGGAGTGTTGGAGAAGGGCAAACAAGGTGTATATGAAAATGATGTAACAAAATCATTACTTTATTCTAATTTTTAAAGCTGATAGTAATAAAACCCCAAAATATATGTTAGGGCAAGTGGTGGTATTTATAAACATAGAATTAGTTGCTGAAACAGCACAAATGTTCAGCGAATCTAAAATCCTCACTGGTCCCTGCAGAAAATGTTAAACAGAAAATTTTGCCACCACTGTATCATGATGGGGACCATTCAGATGATTTTCACATCTTAACCTAAGGAGTTTTTAGAAAAATTAACATGTGCTCATGTATTCCTGGTGACCTACCACATTGTTTAAACTTTCTTGGACAATAACCTGTTAGCCTGTATTAAGCATTTAAAATTGGTTGTAAACTTTGACCCAATGCCTTCACTTATGTGAATAACTCATAAGACAATTAAAGCAATAGACCATAGTAAATGAAAAAGTTGTTGATTGTACTATTGTGTCAAGTGTATGAAGCCAGAATGAATGATAATATTCACCAATAAGACAATGACTGAATAAATTATTCTAACTCCCTATAGTGAAATATAATATTAAAAAGCTTGAATTGTAGTTCTAGATACTGGCAAAACATACAAGAAGTTTGTAACTTGAAATTTAAATTTTAGAGTAAAATTATAATTTAAAAACATTTGAATAAGAAGCATTTTAACAAAGATTATATACATCTAATATGCATTTTCATAGGGATTTTGAGAAACCAAGAACAATTCAAGGACAGTGGGAAGTTTTACTTGTAAACTCTAGTAATAATAAAAAGTATTAATCAAAGGTGGTATAATACTCAGGACAAAATTGGCACCACGTGTCACATATGTGAATGTGTATGATTGTTGACTCAGAACACAACTGAAAGAATTTTTGCAAAGATAATAATTTAGAACATTTGGTGTAACCTCAAGCATCTTTATGACATTCTGTGCTTTAAAAAAGATCTATCTGTCTACCTGTCTGTCTCTCTGTCTGTCTATCATCTACCTATTTAGTGTGTGTGTGTGTGTGTGTGTGTGTGTGTGTGTGTGTGTGTGTATGTGTGCAAACTCAGATACTCTGCAAGAACAGTCCATGTCCTTAATTGCTGAGCCATTTCTCCAGCCCGATTTTGTGCTTTTAATGGAGTACTATTGGGAAAATTAAATTATAGAGGCCCAATTATGTGTAAAGTGTCACATCTACACAATGATGTGATAAATATAGAGATGAAGTACATGGCTATAATTATTCATAAGTGTGCCACAAAGTATGATGAATACTTATTGTGATGTTGAAAAGTTAAAAAAAAATTAGGTTACAAAACCATGTCTAGAACTAGAGAGATGGCTCAGTAGGTAAGAGCACACACTGCTTTTGCAGAGGACCTATGTTTGATTCCCAGCACCCACATGGTGGCTCACAACCATACATAACTTCAGTTCCAAGAGATCCAACATCCGTTCTGTCCTCTGCAGTCACTAGGCACACATGGAGTGTACATACATACATACATACATGCAGGCACAACACTTGTACATATAGGTAAAAGTAAATAAATATAAAAAAATAAAACCAGCTTCACGCAGTATAGTTACGTTTTAGCTTTTAAAAATTCATTGGGTGGGATGTAACTTAGTTTGTTGAGTGCCTTCCTGGCATGCACAAAGTCTGGGTTTGAACCCCAGTTCTACATAAATAGTGTGTGTGTGTGTGTGTGTGTGTGTGTGTGTGTGTGTGTGTGTGCATGCTTGTAATCACCTAGCTTGGGAGGTGGAGGCAGAGGATCTAGAGTTCAAGGTCATCTTCAACTACACAGTGAGTTCAGGGGTAGCCTGGACTACACAATACTCTGTTTCAAAACAAATTTTAAAATGCAGTTTGTATATAAGAACATAGGTTTTACAAATTGGTGCCTTAAATTTTTAATAACAATTATCTCAGTGTGGAAGAGCATGGAAGGTGTTACTTTTTATGTTGCTGTCTCCTGTCAACTTTCTGTGCTAAATTATTTCTTTTATAATAAAATATTTTATTGTGTTTCACAATACTCAGCTAGTGGTGAAAGGTGATGTAATTTTCTTTGAATTCCTGCCTCTTTTTTTCTTTTCTTGTACACAAGTGTTCTTGTGATATTCCTTAGAGGCCAAACTCATATATACATCCTACAAAACTTTCCAAATCTCCAGATTCTCACACTCTGCACCTGGCTTGTCTCTTTCTGTTTATTACAAGACTTTATAAATGTCTTTTGTAGGTTCAGTGCCCTTTAGTATCTTGGGATCATCTTGAGAACGGTGACTGGATATCACATACCTGTTTAATGCCAGTGTCTGGCATAAGTCCGTGGCCCTAGTAGAAGCTGCAAACTGCCTGAGAACTGATTTGGAACCAATGCTGCCTTTGAGTCACCCTCACAAGCCCCAGTACAACCTTATGAAAAGTTTCACTTGAGTTTTTGCTCCAAACCCACAGAGAGTAAGACAGCTCTCTGAGGTCCAGCTCTTGGATTTAAGTTGGCCCATTTGCTTGCAGCTGTCCAAAATAACAGAACTCTCTTGAAAACATAAAAGTAAGGAAATGCAGAGAGCCTATTTGAGAACTCATTGCCAAGAGCTAAAGACAACGTTCCCAAACACTTGACTTTGAAATCATCGTCCAGTCACTGCCATCTTTATTTATGTCCAGACAAGAAACTGGATATTCTTAAAGAAGAAAAAGAAACGCCCACTTTGCCTTAACAGAGAGGTGAGAAGGTAGGATCATGTGATTTCAAGGAGGACGTTTTCTTTTTCTCCAATACGATGTCTATAGATGCTAGAAATGGCCTGGATGACACACAGACTTCATTAGAATGAATCTCCATGAAAACCATGAGACTACAAGGTCATCTTTGAAGTAAGAAAGGACATGGGAGAATAGATCAGATTGGATCAGGGATGGGAGACTAAAGGGAAGAAATGGGAAGAGGCGAATATGCTCAAACTACAGAATATATTCAAAAGCAATCTTTTATATCCATCTTAACACTGTGCAATAACTATACACCAATAAGATATTTTCAGAAAGAAAAGAAAATAGGATAAAATATTCATTCTGGAGATGAATATATGAACTTCCTGAGTTCAGAACCTATGCAGACAGTGATGGATTAGAATCAGATTAGAGTCATTTTCATATTCTGTTCTTAATTTGGCAGTATATCTTAAGGTGAGGTTCAGAAAATTAACTTACTGGATCAATAATAATATTTAAAATGACACAGGACAGAACATCTTTACTTATGTCTCTCATAAGCAAAGACATCATCAGACCTAGTCGTGTGACGTAAAGGTGAGTGTTATCTTGTTAAATATTAAAAAATTGTCCTTGGTATTTAGGTACACATGCCATTGTGATTTATTTGTAATGGAAAATGCTTTCTTATTTGTATCAAAATAAAAGCACGTATAGCTTGCCATGTCTAAATCACCCAGTAGTTGGCACACAGGCAACCGGTGAAAGCTAAGATGCTGTCACTTTATGTAATAGATAATTCAAAAGGAGATACCATTAGATCTGGATATGGTGGAGTATGCCTGCAATCAGAACTTGGGAAGCAGAGGTTGAGCTCAAGGCTATATTTCAGTGTATAATGAATTTGAAGCCAACATGGACTACATTAGTTGCTGTTTCATTCCACCACCCATGTTTTGAAATGCCTTTGACTCTTCCCAGATCATCCAGTACCTTTTTAAAATATTGTCATCATTCTTGAGAAAATCAGTTAGGGTCATAGGGCGTCTTATGTTATCAGCGAGGCAAGATGATATAAAAAAAAGCCTTCAAGAAGTTATATCAGCTGCAGTGCGTATGTAAGGGAAAGGAAGAAAGATAAATGACCGAGGGATAAGTAGACCAGAGAAGGAAATCAATCCAAGCAAAGAGGGAAAGAACGCAGTGGAAGAGGAACGGGAACTAGTTTCAGAACCACGGACAGCTCCTGGAGCCCAGTGCCGGCCCACAGGGCGCAGTACCAAGAACCTGACGGACTTCAGCACCAGAGACAGCTCCAGGGTGCCGGTCAACTCCCGTGTTTCAGGTACAGGACATGACCACTGTGACAGGGTTAGGTGTCAGGGGATCCATCGCGACTGGTGCGAAGTCTGGTGACCTGAAAGCACTTTTACACTGTCTTTTGAGTCTCACTAGGCTTCTCTGGAAGAACTATTGCGCTTTTGTATTTATAAGTAATATTTTTAAATTAAAATGATTTTATTTTATTTGCGTGTGTTTGTGTGTGCGCGCGCGTGCGTGCGCTTGTGTATGGAGGCAGAAGACAACTTATGAGTCGCTTCTCTTTTTCCACCATGTGGGTGGATCAAACTCTTGGGTCATTAGGCTGGGTGGCAAACGTCTTTACTCACTGAACCATCTTGCTGACCTAAATATATTTTTCAGTATTCATTTATTTATTACATGTTTGTGTGTATAATGGAGGAGGGATGCAGGCACACCTATGTCTCATCATGCATGTGGACATTAAAAGACAATTTTCGGGAGTCAGTCCCTTCCTTGGACTGAGGATTCCAGGAGTAGAACTCGGGCTGTCAGGTTCTTTTACTGACTGAGCCATCTCTCTAGCTTCTAAACTATATGCTTTTGAGACATTTTTAAAGTTTCATTTCATATAAGTTATTAATGCCAGTTACATGCTTATGTACCTTTCTTTTCGATCAGGATTATGTTTCTGAGATTGGCCATGGAGGGTGTTGTATTCATTTATTTACAAGGAACACTCCATTATATAGACAGGGCTTGATTTACGTATCACTTCTACTATTGGGCACTTGAAATGTTTAGACACGTTTTTCTTGGCACCAAAAAGTACTGCTGTTAGTGCAACTTTTCGTGCCACAACCACACTCTACAATTTGTTAGATGATGGTTACTTCGCTTCCCAAGAGTCAATATCCATCTAGGCTCCCACCTCAGTGTGCGAAAATCCATAAAGTGAAGCTTAATGCGTTTGGATGTTCATATACCTGACAGTTGTATGGCTGTAAAAACTAGTATCTCATTTCAACTTCAATTTTCATTTCTTTGTTTCCAATAAGATGAGAAAGTTTCCCAGTTTTAAGTTATTAGTTATTTTTGGTCAAAATATGCCTCTAAGACAGTAGTTCTCAACTTGTGGGTCATGACCTCCCTGGGGTTCATATATCAGATATCTTGTGTATCAGATAGTTACATTATGATTGGCAATAATAGCAAAATTACAGTTTTTAAGTAGCAACAAAATAATTTTATGGTTGGGGTTACCACAACATGAGGAATTGTATTTAAGGGTGGCAACATTAGGAAGGTTGAGAATCACTGTTGTAGGACTTTATCTCATTGTCTTTAAACTGGAAAAGAATCTACTTCCCACACCAACCAATGTCTTTATATATTCTATAGAGAAACCCCTCATCAGTAACATGGACTAGGGACATTTTCCCAGCTTGTGGAATTTTTTAAGTGGTCAGAATTTCTTTGTATCATGCAAATTTTTAAAGTTTACAAGGCAGATGAATTTTTATTTCTTTTTAATGTTTCCTCCTCTTAGTGAAAGTAGAGTCTTTTCTCAGAAAATATATCCTGATTGCGGTTTCCCATCTCTCTGCTTCTCCCAGTTCCTCCCCACCTCCTCTCTCATACAGATCCACTCCCTTTCTGTCTTTCATTAGAAAAGAACAGGCTTCTAGAAGATAATGCTAAAATATAAACAAAATAAAATATAATAAGAGGCCGGGCGGTGGTGGCGCACGCCTTTAATCCCAGCACTTGGGAGGCAGAGGCAGGCGGATCTTTGTGAGTTCGAGGCCAGCCTGGTCTACAAAGCGAGTCCAGGACAGCCAGAGATATTCAGAGAAACCCTGTCTCGAAAAACCAAAAAAAATATATAATAAGATAAAAATAAAAGCTATCACATCAAAGATGGACAGGACAAATTCAACAGAAGGAAAAGATCCCAAGAAGAGGAACAAGAATATGAGACCCACTTATTCACACACTCAAGAATCCCATAAAAACACTAAACTGGAAGCCATACTATATAAAGAGAGGATTTGGTGCAGACCCGCACAGGCCCTGTGTATGTTGCTCCAGTCTCTGTGACTTCCTAAGATCATTGACAAGGTAGATGTTTTAAATGCTTTTCCTTCGTTATCATTGTTTTGTGTACACCAAAGGCCCTAAAGATGTGCTTCTGCATGGTTTTCTAAAATTTTAGAGATTTTTGTTTTGCATACACATATTCAATTTTGACAGTTTTATATGTGTATACGATACTATGAACAGGTTCACCCCAGTTGCCCTCCGTTACCCCCTCCCACTCCTGACCAACCATCTCTTTTTTCCAACTAGACCCTTCCTAGTTTTGGGTCACACTTTTTGTGCAGTTCTATCTTGTGTTGGAAGCCACCACTGCATCTTGTTCAGGATTGCCTTATCTTGCTTCAGACAGCATTTCACAGGACTCCTCCCCATCCTCCAGCCCCAACAATCTTTCTCTGCATTTTTGGTGATGTTATAAGTGACTTCTCTGGTCAGAAAGGCTTCTTCTTTTGCAGTTGGAGGCAGTTAATACAGAAACATATTACTCCTCAGATGCTGAGGATAAATGACTGTTGAGCACTCAGCCCTGAACAGGAATCCATATCACATTTATATTTTAATTTGATCAATAATTGAGCTCTTGGTGTGTGTGTGTGTGTGTGTGTGTGTGTGTGTGTGTTATTCAGGCTTTTTCTTTATTTTTATTTTTGGTTATGGATAACTAATTATACAGGCACAGACTTTCCTTATCCATATGAAATGCTCTTCCACCATTTCAACACTCAGCAGTGTGTGCTTTTTTTCTTTCTTGTAATTCAAGAATGAATTAAAACATTACTTTCCTGCCCAGTGAATTGTTTTCTAACTCTTCAAATAGCTTCCTCCAGGCCTGGACAACTGTATCCATCCTTGTCTTCCACTATTTCTTTAGCATCCATCATCTGTTACTCTCTCAACTCAATGTGTGTGTGTATGTGTGCACACCCTTACCCACATGCACGTGTGTGTGTGTGTGTGTGTGTGTGTGTGTGTGTTCATGTGGGGTTAATACTGGGTGACTTTGTAAGTCTCTCTCCACTGTAGTTTTGGAGACAGGATCTCTCACTGTCCTATGGGATACCTGGGTTTGGCTAAGCTATCTGGCTAGCAAACTCCAGGAATCCAACTATTTCCTCTCCAATACCAGTGCTAGAGTTACAGCTGTGTGCCAAACTCAGATCCTCAGGCCTATGAGACAGACACTTTTCTGACAGACATTTCCCTAGTGCCTCTGTCTCACTTTTTACATTTGACCTTCTACTTGAGTTTTTAACCTCATTACCTAGAATATAAAAATATCAAAAGATTGCAAACACTCATTTTTTTCCTCACTGTTTAACTTTAGGCACCTGGTACCAATTATACAATAAATATTTGCTACCGAATGGGTGCAAATATTTATTATATAAAATATTACTCTTCATGCTTGACATTGAATCCCATGATATTAGTGGCACAGGACAGGACTTGTCAAGGTCTCTTTGAACATGTTACTTGCTGTTATGAGTTCCAGGACAGTCTATCATCTAAAGTGGTAAAACATACCTATGTTTGTGTTTAAAATACTCTGTAGACCCTAAGTCATGCTCAACACACCTAGTAGTTTTTCCTTTGCAAAGGCTGCTAGGCATGGAGGAGCCAGCTCACTGGGTAAAAGTGTTGCTAAGCATGCATGAAGACCCAAGTTTGGGTATGCAGCACTCACATAAAAAGCCTGGTGTGGTTGCAGGTGCCTGTGATTTCAGCATGGAAAGGCAGAGGCAGGTGGATCTTCAGAGCTCACTGGCCAGCCTAACCGAAGCTGCGAGCTTACAGTTCAGTGAGAAACCCTGTGTCAAGGCAAGAAGGTCAAGAGTAATAGAGGAAGACCCTGATATTCTACTATGGCCTCTGCAGGCACATTCATAGGTATATATGCACACTCATGTTCCTGCAAAACACACATGCACAGGCACACAGACATACACACATTGGCATGTATATATGCACACTCATGTGCCTGCAAAACACACAGGCACAGGCACACAGACATACTCACATAGGCATGCACATACGCACATATGAGCTCTTGTTGCTTTTTCAGAGGACTCAGGTTCAAGTTTCAGTCCCTACATGCAACTCACAAACATCCCAAGCTCCAGTGCTGAGTGACTCAGTACATTGTACTAACCTCAGTGGGCACCAGGCATGCACATGATGCACGTATGTATGTGCAGACCAAATACTCATACATGCAGATAAACAAATATAAGTGGTTCTCCTCTGCCCAACCTGCCCTGCACCCACATGACCCTTATGCAGTTGGTGTTATATACACATATATAATATATATTAAATATGCATATTGGTGATAAACTTCCTTTATAAATGAGCTCTTTCTCACCTAGGGTGAGAAAGAGCCCTGGGTTCAATTCTCAACAGTGCAAAAAAATAAAACTAAACACTCACCAGGGCTAAGGGCTTTGTGAGGATGGCTTTCACTCTTTTAATTTCTTTTAGACTTATTTATTTTATATTACTTGCATGATCATTTTTCTTGCATGTATGTGTGTGCACCATGTGTATTTCTTGTGCCCTCAGAAGAAGGTACTGGATCACCAGAAACTAGAGATACAAATGGCTGGAGCTTCCCTGCAGGTGCCTGGAATCAAACTCAGGTCTTCTGCAAGAACAACCAGTACTCTTAGCTGCTGAGTCATCTCTTCAGCCCCTCACCTCTGTTTTAGTAATATATAGTAACTGAGGCTCCCAAATGTTGGACACCTTTCCTAAAGTTGCAGACTCAGTATGTTCCTGTGCGTGTCAATTTTCCATTTCTGATTTTGCAGTTTTTTCAGTTTCTTTCTTATTGTTCTACTTGATATAGGTTAAGACCTTGCTAGGTTGACACAGCTCCAAGAAGGTTTAACCATAGACCCCTTTATACTTTAAAACAGACCAGGGTCTTTATCAACCTATTTTTTTTCTTCACTTAGATGGAGAGATCTCTGAAAATGACCAATAAGTCCACTGACCAGGATTTTATTCTGCTGGGTTTGTCTGCCAGGAAAGACATCAGGGATGGTCTGTTTGTCATCTTTCTGACTCTCTACCTGCTGATGCTCCTAGAGAACACACTCATCATCTACCTCATCTGCAGTCACAGTGAGCTCCACAAGCCCATGTACTTCTTCCTGGGCAACCTCAGCTGCCTGGAGATGTGCTATGTGTCAGTCACCATGCCCAGCCTGCTCGTGGGCCTGAAGTCCAGCCCTCGCCATGTGTCCTTCTCATCCTGCATGGCTCAATTGTTTTTATTCATCTCTTTCATTGGTACCAAGTGCACCCTCCTGGCCTCCATGGCCTATGACCGATATGTGGCCATTTGCTGTCCGCTGCATTACACACTGCTCATGAGGCCCCAGGTCTGCTGGAGATTGGCCTTTTCCTCCTGGGTGGGTGGAGTGTTGGTCTCTGTGGTCAAGACTACGTGCATTGCAAGCCTGTCCTACTGTGGCCCCAATGTCCTCAACCACTTCTTCTGTGATGTCTCTCCACTTCTCAACCTGTCCTGCACCCATGTGACCCTCACAGAGGTGGTAGACTTCATCTCAGCCATCGTCATCTTCTGTGGGTCATTGCTAGTCACTCTAGCCTCTTATTTTGCCATTGGTAGGGTGCTGGTCCAAATGCCTGCAGCTGCTGGGAGCCACAAAGCCCTCTCCACATGTGCCTCCCACCTCCTTGTGATGGGCATTTTCTACTCTGTGGTCCTCTTTATGTATTTCAGGCCCAGCCACGTCAAATCCACAGACCTCAGCAAGGTGCTGTCAGTCATCTACACGGTGGCCACGCCCATGTGTAGCCCAATCATCTACTGCTTGAGGAATAGAGAGGTCCATATAGTGCTGAAGAAGACCATCCATCTATGCTGAGATTCTTGAGAGATGATGTCCTTTCTCTCCTGGTTTGAAAAGCAATTCATGGCCAAATACACAAGGCAGAGAGAAACATGGTAGATGTTTCTAGAACATTGTGCAAAGAGACATCTTAAAGTCAACATGAGAAACAGGAATATTACAGAGGTTGACAAGATGGCTCAGTGGGTAAAGACAGCTGCTCTCAAGCCTCATGACCTGAGTCCCTGGGGCTCATATTGTAAACAGAGTGTACTGACACACACAGGTTGATCACTGATCTTCAAATGTGCTCAGTGGCATGTGTGTACCCCAATTGTCTTTGCATGTGCATGGTGGCATGTGTATACCCAATGCACAAGATAGACAGACAGAAAGTGTCTCAGGGTTAATGTTGTGATGAAACACCATGACCAAAGCAACCTGGAGGAAGAAAGGGTTTGCTTGGCTTACACTTCCTCATCACTGAAGGAAATCAGGTCAGGAACTCAAATAGGGCAGGAACCCAGAGGCACAAGCTGATGCAGAGGTCAGGAGGAGTGCTGCTTATTGGCCTGCTCCTCGTGGCTTGTAGAACTCACGGACACCAGCCCAGGGGTGATACCACCCACAGTGGACTGGACCCTCTCACATAAATACCAATTAAGAAACAGCTGTACAGGTTTGCCTGCAGCCAGATCTTGTGGCAGCATTTTCTCCATAAAGGTTCTCTCCTCTCATCTGACTATAGCTTGTGTCAAGGAGATATAAAACTATCCAGCATGGAAGAAAATAAAGAAAGAAAGAAGAATGGAAGGAAGGAAGGAAAGAAGAATGGAAGGAAGGAAGGAAAGAAGAAAGAGAGGAAGGAAGGGAATATTCCCAAATAAAAACAAAATAAAAGTAGTTGTGAACAGGAATATTGACAAAGAAACATATCTGCCCAGTAAATGCCAGACAGATCAACATCCCATCTATTATATGCAAACTTGAGAGAAAATTATAATTTATTCTTTGCATCCTAATGCACATATGCTACATACCCCTGTATGCACAAATAGTGAACAAGATATACATGGAAGAATGGTTATTGCAAAATCGAGACATTTGGAATATATAAGTGAATATTTGAAATGATAGGAAATAACTCAAAGATTCACTAAAAGATTATTTACACTTATACATATTGTGAAAAAGTATACATCAGTAAAAAATTAAGCTGGGTTTGTGGTTACTGACAAGGGAGAGATAACCAGGTAGGTGGTCGAGTTGAAAATAAAAGAGACAATTACACGATTGTGTTATTCTTATAAGACAACAATGGCAATAATAGTGATAGTAGCAATTTTTTACACAAATATGTACCTAGAAAAGATTCTGAAAGGATATGCGTTGTGGTTAACAGTTCCTAGAAGTGTTCTGTTAATGAACGAGACCATGGGAAACTAGTATTTTCTATTTTATATGCTTGTTATTTGACATAAGTTTGTATTAGCTTTATAATTGAACTAATAAGTAAATTAATTAAAATAGGAAATAAGCTATATGTGGTGGCTCATGCCTTTAACTTCAGCACTCTGGAGGTAGTGTTCTGTGAGTTCAAGACCACCCTGGTATTCATAGCAAGTTCTGGGCTATCCAGGGCTACATAGTGAGATGTTGTCTGAAGAAAAAAGAAAGGGGAAATAGAAATAAAAAAATGACAATTTATTGAATGCCTTTAATGACTTGCTTATCGAAATGGAAGGTTTTGTAAATTTTTGTTTTAAACAGTAATTTATGTTGACAGTCACTCAAGAGAAGTGGGCATGCTCTAACTGTGTTTATGAGACTCTTAAATGATGTTATGGAAGAAAAATGAAATAAACCTCTTAGCCTCACTGGCTCTTAAGTTGGTTTAAAAGTCACCAATTTTCAAGGTCTCACATCTGGGAAATACATTGTTATCATCCCACTATATTTCCTGTAGAATTCAGGCTCTCATGTTTGCAGGGCAAGTACTTTATCAACTGAACCAGCTCTCCAGCCCTATGACTGACATTTTTTTTCACAAAACATAAATAACTCTTTTAATGACATTATAGTATTCTATTGTGTGGGTGTTCCGTACACAGTTGATCTTGCTGATTGTTTCTTGGTCTTTTGAGACAAGACCTCGTGTAGCCCAGCCTGGCCTCAAACTCATTAAGTAGCTAAGAATGACTTTGAACTCCTAATTCTCCTGACTCTGAACTTAAGATTTTGAATAGAGATGTTCTTAAATAGTTTTCACTAAAAGGATAGTCTTTTATGAGCTCTTTTCATAGCTGAGTGGATGCCTACATTCTATGCTATTTTCTGGATAAAAGCTGCTTACGATGATGTCATCACAGAATCCATAAAGTTTCTAATTTTTCATATATGATTAAATGTTCCTCAGAAGGTACCCTGACAATTTGGTTAATACCTTTCATTGCTACTAAAATTTGTTTTGAAAGGGTTCTCACTTATCTTTAGAGTTTGAGTGTGAGCATCCTCAAAATGGCCTCTACCAACATTGGCAGTCATCCATGCCTTAACATTTTTATTTTGAGACAAGGTTTCTCTGTGTAGCCTTGGTTGTCCTTGAACTCAGAGATCCACCTGCCTTAGTCTCCCAAGTGCAGTGATTAAAGGCATATGGTACCACCATTCAGCATGTCTTTAAATTTTTAAAAATAGTAACTGAAAGAACATTATTTGTTGTTTTGAGTAAATCAATTTTCTCTGAGTTCTTTCAAAGCAAAAACTTCATTTAAAATACTACTCTAGGGTTGGAGTGATGCTCAGCAGTTAAGAGCATATACTGATCTTGCAGAGGATCCAATTTCAGTTTTTAGGCACCCACATCAGGTGGTTCACACCATCTTTAACTCCAGCTCTAAAGATCCGGCATCCTCTTCTGGTCTTTGAAGGTATGAACCTACGCACCACACACACACACACACACACACACACACACACACACACACAAATAAAAATAAACACATCTTAAATAAACTTCTTATACTATACAACAGCAGCAGCAACAACAATACCCCTTTCACCATAAGAGATAGAAAAGATGTTACAGCTGGAAAATTATGTCTTCTGGATGTGAGAAGGCCATTGAACTCAGAAATTCATAGAAGTGATGGTGATCAGCACAAGATCAATCTAGCCAACAATTACAGCAAGATTAGGGTGGAGCTCATGAGACTCCTTCCCTAGCTGTGGCGCTATTGGCAACTGATGTCTGTTATAGTAGAGTCAGCCATTTTTCTTTACAGATGTAGACCCTGGCAGGTTGCTCCTAATCATTCATGCAGCACTAGTTGGTCTCAGAGATTAAGGAAGAGCACATGAAGGAGGAAGGAAGAAGGAGGTAGGAGGAAGGAGGAAGGAGGAAGAAGGTAGGAGGAAGGAGGAAGGAAGAAGGAGGAAGAAGGAGGAAGGAGGAAGTGTTTGGGGAGTACACAAGGAGTGGAAAGGGGCAGGGTTGATATGATCAAGATGCACTGTATACATGAATGCAGTTGTCAAAGAATAAATAGGAATCTTTAAAAATTTAAAATGGTATTCAGAGAGGCTGGAGAGAGATGGATCAACTTGTAAGAGCATGGACTTCCCCTCTAGAGAACCCATATTTGTTTTCCAGTACCCACATAGTGGCTCACAACTGTCTGTAACTCCAGTTCCAGAGGATTCATTGCTACCTTCTGCCCTCAGTGGGCACCAATCCCATACACCTGTATAGACATACATGCAGAAAATGACCATACACAAATAGTAGCAATAATAATTTTTAATGAAAAAACATTCACAGATGCATTAGAGCAAAGATTTCCCCAAAGCAAAATCAAGTCATATTTCCATTAACTGATAAATGTGCACATGGAATAGGGAACATCAATACAATGTAATATGATTTGGGTACAAACAGAAATAAAGTACTAATTCATGCAGCAATGTATACAGCTTTCAAAATATGTCAGTCACAACAGCCACATATAGCATAAACTCATTGTCCTAAAATGACTAGAACTAGTGAATCTACAGAAACAGAATATAGACTGCTGTTTTCTTGGGACTTGGAGTAGTGAGCAGTGGACCTCAGAAATGATTTCAAATATGCCTAGATTTATCTTGGAGGCAAAGAAAAATGTTTTGGATTTGACAGTGGTGATGTCTGCATAATTTCAAGCAGACTAAGAAGAAAACACTGCTTTGTGTTTAAAAGGTAAAATTTAACACATGCAAATTGTATTTTACTAAAAAAAAAGGTATTGATAATTTAAGATCCCTCCCCCCAGGACTCAGTCATTTCGTCAACCTCAGGACCAGCGCATAGTTCTGTGGAAAGCTACTTGGACTTCCTTGTTTCTCAGACAATAGATGACTGGGTTACACATGGGGGTGACCACTGTATAGATGACAGACAATACCTTGTTGAGATCCATAGCTTCTATGCGTTTGGGGCGGGCATAGATGAATATAGTGACTGAGTAGAATATGCCCACCACTACCAGGTGGGAGGTACATGTAGAGAAGGCCTTATAGCGGGCAGTGGTAGAAGGCATGCGTAGAACTGCCATACCGATAGCTACATAGGAGGCCATAGTTGTGAGGAAGCAACCCCAAAGGATGACAATGGCTGAGATGAAGTCTACCAGTTCGGTGAGGGCCACATGGGTACATGACAGGTTGAGCAATGGGGAAACATCACAGAAGAAATGGTTGAGGACATTGGGGCCACAGTAGGACAGGGTGGCAATGCATGTGGTCTTGACCATAGAGACCAGTAGTCCACCCAGCCATGAAGTCATAGCCAAGCCCAGGCAGACCTGAGGCCTCATGAGCACTGGGTAGTGTAGTGGGTGGCAGATGGCTACATAGCGATCATAAGCCATGGAGGCCAGAAGAATACACTCTGTCCCTACAAGTACAATGAAAAAGAAGAGTTGGGTCATACAAGCTACAAAGGAAATATGGTAGGGTCCTGTCCACAGCCCCATGAGCAAGCTGGGCATGGTGACTGACACGTAGCACATCTCCAGGCAGCTGAGGT
>CAJQZJ010030157.1:0-18034 GCA_907164525.1 Lophiomys imhausi | reverse complement strand
TGTGTGTGTGTGTGTGTGTGTGTGTGTGTGTGTGTGTGTGTGTGTGTAAGAAAATAAGGAGAGCTGGTCATGGTGGCACATGCCTTTAATCCCAGCACTGGGAAGGCAGAGGCAGGCAGATCTCTGTGAGTTCAAGGCCAGCCTGGTCTACAAAGGGAGTCCAGGACAGTCAAGGATACACAGAGAAACCCTGTCTCAAAACTTCCCCTTCTAAAAACAAAACAAACAAACAAAAACCAAGGAGAACAGAGATTGTGAATTTTAAAGAGAGAAAATAGGTATACATGATATGGTTGTACGTGTGCATAGAGGTAAAATATTTAGAAGGAAATAATGTAATTATAACCTCAAAAATTAAAAGGAGTAACAGAAAGTAAAGACATGATGTTTTTTTGCTTGTAATCAAACCAAGAGGGGTGGATCCTGGGGTTCATTATCCAGTTACTAAAGCCTATTAAGCCACTTGCCACCTCTAGGCAGAAAAAGACACACTGTCTCAAATATCAAGGTAAATTTCTCCTTTGGAACTATAACAGTTCAGGTACACACACACAACCATACACAGTGGCATGGTGCGGGGCGGGGGGGGGGGGGATGACACAGTAAAGTCCTCCAGTTGTCAAGTGGTGCAAGTTGTGTAAGATCAGAGTTCATTTCTAGATAAAGTCATGTAACATTTCTCAGTAATAACCAAGAGCAAATTAATTAATACCCAAGAATGAAGGTTGTAGAGGTGAAGACATCTATAGTTTTGCTCTAATTGCATATAACTTTCTAGTGAAAAATAAATATTAAACCATCATCAGAGAACAAGGATAGCAATAAGCAAGTGATGTTCCAGCAGGACAGAAAATAATGCATAGACCAAGGAAAGAAAGAAACACTGTGGACCCACTTTCAGAAAATGTAGGTTATTGTTATTCTCCAATCATTTCCATGTACACAGGCATAAACATGTTTCAAGGAGAGTTGTAGTTTAGAAAGGGTACTGTAATATATTAAAAATTACAGGTGGCTGGGTGTGATGGCACATGCCTTTAATCCCAGCCCTCGGGAGGCAGAGGCAGGTGGATCTCTGTGAGTTCAAGGCCAGCCTGGTCTACAAAAAGTGAATCCAGGACAGCCAGGGATACACAGAGAAACCCTGTCTCAAAAAACCAAAAAATAAAAAAATAAAAATTCCAGATGATGAAAGCATGCACTATCTCCCTCCCGATTTACTTATTTTACTAGCCAACTAGAGAAATGCCTTTATATATACTAAGTATACAGTAATTGGTATAATAAATACTCTATTAGAGGACCTTGTTTGAAAAACTTAATTCACAATATCATTATCAAGTATAACTTTGTCAGAACTATACTAGATGTTGTATCTTTTAAAAAATATTGTTCCTTTATGTACTTATTTAAATTGTGTGCGTGTATTATTTAGCTGCTTTTATGTCTTTCCACCCCACGCATGCCAGGTGCCTATGGATGCCTGGAGAGAGTTAGAAATCCTCTGGGATCAGAGTTACAGACGGTTGCATGCTGCCAAGTGAGTGCTAAGAACTGAACCCTGTCCTCTGGAAGAGGAGCTGGTGTTCTTAACTACCAAGCTGTATCTCCAGTGCCAACTTGTATCTTATTAAAATAGAATTCTTAAATGTATTACTTCCCAGTTTCCCAAGAGAAATACAAGACTGATATTGGTAAGTAGGATAGCTAATCTTCTATGTATTCACAACTGATATATATTCATATATATCAGTGTTTCTCCTTTAAGTTTTATTAATTGAATATTCAATCCTATATTCTACTATACTCTCAATTTAATAATCTTATAATTACACAATTCACATATTTTTACAAACTGAATATTGATAAAATATAATTTAATAGGGTCTAAATATTTAAGAATTATGTATAAATTTATTTGTGTTTAGCTTGTGCAAACTTGACTAAGCAATATTATGATTTTTAGGAATTTTAGGTAAGGGATTAAATTCAGAATACAGCCTTAATTTTCTTTTTCTTGAAGCTAAGCTTAAATGTAATAGAGCAGAGAGAAACTTGCTGAATAACTTCAGAAAAGTAATTTCACAGTATGACACATTGGTATTTTCAGAATTGATTTAGATTCAATAATTCAGTTAACAAGACCTTCAGTCTTGAAGCAATCCCTACTAATGTCACCTCTGACCACAGATTCCAGATACTCTGTTGGCTGCCAAGGTCAATGCCT
The DNA here is from genome assembly GCA_907164525.1 of Lophiomys imhausi. NCBI lineage: Eukaryota > Metazoa > Chordata > Mammalia > Rodentia > Muridae > Lophiomys > Lophiomys imhausi. Next base: position 15,807 of record CAJQZJ010030157.1, on the reverse strand, counting down.
AATCATAAATCAGAGCCTTGTTAATTCATGTGGCTGACTTTATTTCTTCTCATTATGCTGTGAAATATTATGACCTGTTAAATTTTTCTGAAGATATCAGCACATTTATTTTCATATTTTAGAATATCCTTACTCATCAAAGGAAACAAATGTTTTACTCTTATATTTAGTCTATATTACTGGTGCAATATAATACAGTTATTAGCAATTCCTGTAATCATTTGTGACACAGATGATCGGTGACAGACTGACAGTAGAATTTGTAATCCCAACAGGCAAATGATCACTATATACCACTAGCTTCCCTTTAAAGATGAATACATAGGAGCAAAGGGAAAGCTCCATGTCTGAGAGGATCTCCCAAGGAAAAAGAAAGATAACATATTATTATGGAGCTAGATGAGTAAATGGAGAGATGGAAAGAAGAGGAGACATAAAGGAAGGAGGGATAGCTAAAATTAAAGGCCATTTGAGAAGTCATATGAAAACCTACTATGATAGAAGATTATTAAAATGAGAACATATATTAAAGAAATTTAAAGAGAATTATCAAATAATGGAGAAGGAAATGTTCCAATTAGAAATCTTTTGACATCAAGTGAACTATCCAGGGCCAAGAATGAGTTACATCTACTTCAGTCATTGGCTAAGAAACCACCAAACAGAAGAGGATATTGCCAAGCCTTTTATTGGTTGCCATCAACAAACATATGGTAAGGTCCTATTGTTGAAAATAATACCAATACTTTATTTCATTGAACACTGATAAGTAGAGCTCCTGTCTAACTAGAGACTTCCCCCTAGGGTCTTTTGTTCATGTTACTGGAAGATACTCCATACACTATCAGAGGAAAAACATAAGCACCAACCCAGTTACAAAGCCAGCAATCTACATTGATGACTTTCCTGCATGCTATTTTGGTGTAATTGTTGGCAAAAAATGTTGTGGGATCAAACAAACACTATATAATTGGATTTAAAGCCCTTTCCATGAGATAGAAACCTTGTCCAGTATTGTTTGGGTAGCCAAGAACCTGAGACTAGAAAGAGTATGTGTCTAGAGGAAAATCAAATACTATCATTCTATGAAAGGAAATAGCAATAAAATTACCCCTAATAACATTCTTCTAAACCCATAGGTCATACTCTTGCTCACCCATCATTTGAGAAGCTTCTGCTAATAGTAGAAAAAGCTAACACAGAGACTCACAACTGAACAATGCAGAGATTGAGAGATTTGGTTTTCTTCAAATCTGTCTCCTCAGGGCTCAAGTAACTGTGCTGAAAATAAAAAGGACAGAGAGATTATTAGAACCATAGGGGATGGATGAAACCAAGGAAGCCACATCTTCCAGACACAACAAAACTGATGAATGTATGAACTCAGAGTCCATGGCAGCATGCACACGGCCTGTACAGAATCAAGCCAGATGAACTCCCAGCACTGAAAGAAGGGAGGTGATATGAGCTTCCATTCCTAACCATGAAGCTATCTTCAGTTGACAGCTGCTTGAATAATAAAATCAATTTTCCCCAATGGAGTCTCATTGGGCATATAAATCACACATACACCTAGGTCATAAGTCCAACACAAAATGTACTCAGAAGGATTTTTATAGTTTTCTTTTTTTTCTTTAATATTCCGTTGTCTGGGCATATTTTATCTTATTGTTCATTTGATGGTATTGTGGCTTTCAACTTTGTGATTTAATCCATTTTCTTTTGTGTGTGTATATGTTTCTTGTGCTTTTTATTTCTGCTTTAAATTTGACTTTTTCCTTTTGTTTTTTGCCTGTTTGTTTTCTAAAGACAGAGAGAAATTAAGCATGCTGTTTGATTCATTGGGAGAATTGGAGGAGTTTGGAGGAGATGGGATATGGGAAAACATTCAGAATATAAACATAATTCAATTTAAATAAAAGAAATATAATACATTACTACATTATTACAGATTGTCTGATAATAACATATGTTTAATGTGAATTTGATATAGTGAGAAAGAAGTGAAAATAGAATAACATACACCAATCAATTAAAACCAAGCAGGCAAGTGAAAAAGGAATGAACAACAATAGTAAAAGACAATTGTAAAATGGTAGAATATATGGCAAAAACAACAGTTTAAGTAAGGGTGAGTTCACTGTAAAGTTTACCCTTTTTCATCCTTTCTACCCACCAATGCCAAGGCACAGCAACCCAGAGAAGACAAAACAGTTTTAAAATGACTAGTTTGGTTTTAAGTGTATAAGCCCCTGAGATCCAAGATGTAAACATTCTTCCGCTGAATTTCAAATGAACAGTTTTAGTCCCCTCCCTCTTAGCCAAAGCATGAGATGTGAGTTTCCACTTTATAACAGATGTCAGTATTTTGCCGTATGAGTGAACAGTATAAGTTAAATAATTGGTGTACTCTGTGTTGAAACAGGCTGTAAATGGCAAAATCAAAAATATTTTATTTTACTTTTTTTAGAAAATATTTTCAAAGGGGTGTGTGCATGTGTGTATGTTTCTCTAGGTGTGTTGTGAATATAGACGTCAGAATCAGCCTCTAGTGTCATTCTTCAAGCCCAACATTTTGATTTCATTATTTTGATATATGCTTTCTCACTAGTCCAAATCTCGCTCATTAGGATGACATAGCTGGCCAGGGAGATCCAGAGAGCTACCTCTCCTTCCCCATCATGGAGACAACAAGTACAAACTTTTGTGGACTCTGGGGTCAATCCTACATCCTTGTCATTGCAAGCCACCACATTACCAACTAAACTATCTGCTCATTCCTTTCATTCAGCATTTTGTATTAAAAAAAAAATGGAGATTAAAAGTGAAGATCAGCCGGGCGGTGGTGGCGCACGCCTTTAATCCCAGCACTTGGGAGGCAGAGGCAGGCGGATCTCTGTGAGTTTGAGGCCAGCCTGGTCTACAAAGCGAGTCCAGGACAGCCAGGGCTGTTATACAGAGAAACCCTGTCTCGAAAAACCAAAAAAAAAAAAAAAAAAAAAAAAAAGTGAAGATCAACATTTGTGTATTATTCATGTGTTGTTACGGTATTTAAATAGTATTTTTTCAAGGTAATTTGAGTTCTTTTTAATGAGATCCAGGAAATATTATCTCCATGATAATTTTCAGTTCTGAAAAGTTGCATTTAATAAAAAATTTGTTACTAGCTAATTTAAATAATATAGACTACTTAAATATGTTAAATGGTATAATTTCATGCTTCAAGCCTGATTTTATTTAAAATCTTATAGACTTATAATCACTTGAAGGAAAAAAATATATAGCATTTTGCCTCTATAATCATGATCAATTTTTCTCAAATAATATGCTACATTGCTATGTGTATTAAATATTGATAGGAAAGTTAAAGAAAAAGTTTAAAATGATATATCAAATTTTCTACAGTGAAAACTTTTCTTTTTCAAAACCATATTTAATAACTAATTGTTAGCTACTTAATTGGAGGAACACTGTCTTTACTACACACACAAATATAGATGTCTATCTGACCATGGGACTCTTACCACAGTATGTGAAGATGCACAGAAGTAAAAATTTTCCTGTGAAAAATGTAGTAGCTGAGACTGGAAATTCATTTTATCATATAATTAACAATACATAGTAATCTCATGAAAATATATTTGGGCTGTTATCCATTAGAAGATTTCAAATTAAAGGCAGAAAGAGAGAAGTGTGTTTAATAACTAGAATGTCTTGAAACAGTTAAGATGTGACTTCCATGTTGATGTCCATGGATCATGCTGCCTCCGAGGACCATACTGAGGTGTGTGGTATTTGCTGCTGCCTGGGTGATGCCCAGGTCATGCTACTGCCAAAGGCCATACCTGGATTTGTTGTCTTACTGAGGCAAGGGTCTGTGTTGATGTCCGTGGCAGTGGCCTGAGTTACCACAGAAGGCAATGTAGATCTCCATAGACTTTTCTGCTGCTGGAGGCCATGTTGGTGGCCATGGTCTAAGCAGCCTGGGTCCATCGTCCTTCTGCAGCTGGGGAGCCAAGTTTGTGGTATGTGTTGTCACCAGAAACTGTGTGGAAACCCATGATCTCTGCTCCCACTGACTCTGAAGAGCAAGAAGGTTACTTTTGCTGTGCTATTGACCACTGCAAAAGCACAGTTGAGAAGGAGGTACATGGAAGAGTTCTTTGACCACAGCTAACCTCACTCTGAGCTTCCCACCAAAACAAATTAGATTTTAGATGTGTTTATTTTTTTCTATTTTTTATTCTTATTTTATTTGTACTTTTTTTTTGGGGGGGGGAGTTGGGAGTTCTGGGAAATTACTTTGATTAAGGTGATGTAAAGCTCCAATTCCCAGAGAATGAACAAAAAAATTTTATTAAAAGAAAAAAAAGAACTAAGTGATGATGGGACAGAGTGGGTTGGTCCTGGGTGGAAGGGGACTGTATGGGAGAAGACGGTGGGAGGGTGGGACTGGGAGGAGGGAAAGGAGGGGGATGAGGCTTGGAATGTAAAATAAACAAAAAAATTCTTTAAAAAATACAAGGGAGACAGAGATAGAGACAGATAAATAGAGAGAGAAACAGAGAGAGAGAGAATGGAAACAGTTTAACAATTAAAATGAGAATATAAACTGAGGCAGACAATTCAAAAAATAAAATTGGTGTAGTCTCAGGGATGAAACTGGCCTATCCTGAAATCCTAAAATCTAGCAGTTCTACTCCTAGGATTGGTGCCCCCCCCAAAAAAAAGAGATATATACTGACCGAAAAGTTCAGGAATATAAAAATTCTTTGTGTTAACTCTATATTCTCATGAAAAAAATTGCCAAAAGCTGAGGAATTTAAAGAAACATTTATCTAATGGTTACCCAGTTTCCAAGCTTGGATGTTCAGGAAACTTCATCTGACTTTATCCTTTGAATTTTACTCCACTAAAGTCAAGGTTTTGGCTCTGGCTCTGTGTTATGCTGTGTAAAATAGGTGAAACACATACTTCAGTCTTCTCTCAAATAATAAGCAGAATTCAGTCTTTACAATTATGGAGCAACTTTCCCCAGTTTGATTGCTCGCAGTTATTTTAAGATTACATTAATTTATGTGGTTTTTTTCACATTTACTTCTTCAAGATAGAACTGTATTCTAAATCCTGATAATATTTTAATCTTCAAAGAAATATTCTCCTTCAACAAATACAGACAATTCCAGCAAATCAAAATACAGAATATGACCCAGTCCCAAAGTATGCATATACAAAACAAGTCCTACACCTAAGGCACAGAGAACATTACAAAAGAAAGGGTAAGAGCCAGAGTGTCAAGAAGTTTTGTTTTGTTTTGTTTTTAATAATTTATTTTTTATTTCTTCAAGTTACATCTCAATCACAATCCCCTCCCTACTCGCCCCTCCAGTCCCACCCTTCCACCCTCCTCCCCCTCAACCCCCCCCATCCTCTTCTCTTCTTTTTTTTTTTTTTTAGATTAAGGTATTTCTTTTTTCCCCCCAACAGCTCTCCCTTTCAGTCCAAAAAATGGTTCTTTTTCTTATAACTATAAATACAATACAAAACAACAGAAATAAATAGGCCACGATTATAAGAGTTATATGGCTTAGCATACATTCCCAATGTCCAGTCCATATGTATTTGGCACCTGACTTTAACATTCTACTATCTAACCATCTCCATGAGTTTAAAGTTCTATATCTAACTCAGCTTTCATACTAACTTGCCTCATAATTTTAAAAATATCTTCTTAGATCCTATACAAAGGACGACGGCAACTAATGCACACTGAGAGTGGCAAAATAGTCTTTGCCAGGGAAGGGCACACTAACTGGTTATCAAATACCAAATGGAAAGACGGGGGATATGGAAGGGTTTAGAGGAACTGAATGGAAGGGAAGATGATGTGATTATATTATGATATTAAGAATAGATGAAAATCCTCTTCTGATAATGGGTAGAATGACTTTATACTATCAAAGCAGTATGTGATTCCATTAGGCCAGGCTAAATAAAATATATTTCAGTGAACCACAGTCCTCTTGATCATACAGCCATATACATCCATACATATACTAACTTATCACATTACAGTTTTATCTTCAAGTGACAGCCAGAAGCACATGGCAAATTTATAGTCCTTGAAGACTTATTCAAATATAGCTCCAAAGTGGAACTAGAACAAGTAGCCTGGCAACAATATCTGAAAAATTCCAAATAGGAACATTCCATTCTAAGTACTAGATGCTATTTCACTTTTGTTTGTAAAATGGCAACAAATTTTTAGATATATAAAAAGAAATATATGGCTGATTAAATTATTGAACCAGTATTTGTATTATATTTAATAGGTTCTGCAGCCAATCCTTATCCCGCCATTATAAATGAGCACACAGAGACCATGTGGATTTTAACAAGCCTTGGCCTGAGTTGTACAATCCTGGCCCATCTAAACTAGCTCTTAAGTCTATTTCCCAAATATGACCCCAGATATACATAAGTCCCCTTGGACTGCCATTCTCCACGCTATGCTGATGTTCCAGGCCACGTGGAATGAAGTTCTTTTCTCTAACCCATGGCGTATACCTTCCTTCCTGCTGCTTGTGGCTGGAATCGCTTCTTCTTCTTCCTGCTGCTGGCTGGAATCCATTAATCCTCTGTCTAAAGTGCAGGCTTCCTGCTCTAATCACAGGAAGTCCCACCTTTCTCTGTCTTTGCCCAATCTCAGGCCTCAGCATTTTTTTAACCAATCAGAGTCAATGTAAGTAACAGACAGCAAGCAGGACCAATTAATTAACATTCAGAATGCTTAACACTACCCCAACAATTCCCTCCTTTTGTCTAAAAAAAGCTAAATTTTTAACTCATATAGTAAAAACAGTAAGAACAAATATGAAACAATAAATATATATATATATATATATATATATAAGTTATGCACTTAATGTTTAGCATTTGTATCAGGCAATCTTGAAGAAAAAAATCATCTTATCTATCTTGGTTTATCTAAACTTCTGAACCTAAATAATTTCTATCATATCCTATATATATAAACCTAGAGAAGTTATTTAGACTTGAAAATATCCTTTTAAATCCTAAAAAACTGAGGTTCAATTGAAAATTCATAACTATTATGCCTTAAACCCCATCAAAGACATAAGAAGGAATAAAGTTATTATTTGAGTGAGTAGGAAGCCTAGGAGAGTAGCTTCCAAAAAGAAATATGACAGTTTGTTGCCTAGACAGTCCCAAATATCTCTCAACATCGTTGGAGCATCATCTTCAGCCTTCTGGCCAACCATTTTTCACAGACTAAATTGTGAAGCAGAAAATAAGGATTTTCCCATTCTGTCTCTGCAGAATTAGGACATCAATTTACCTGCATTTAAGCTCTGGTCCATCTTTGGATTTACATAGTCTGTTGAGAGAGCAGGGGCATTTTTACCCAGTAGGAATATCTCCTGATGGGAGATTTCTTTCTGATGCTCATTGTCTTCTTCCAAGTCAAATGGGAGCTGCCAGGAAGTGACTGTCTTAAGTTAAACCATTCTTAAAATAACAAAAACATCTTTAAATGCCATTTTCTGTATGCCTCTGAGGGTTTTGAAGACATCTACTATTTTATTTATAAATCTATCTATCATCTATCTTTATCTATCTTTGAACAAGCAAACTGTATATTTTAACCATTTACTATCTGTGTTTAACCTATTAAGCCTATTTTGTGATAAATTAAGACTAGTATTTGACATGACCAGAAGCTCAACTGGCCAGTAAACTTGTATTATCCAGACTCCTAAACAGATTGCAATAGCAAACCATGAAAGGATCGGAAGTAAACCTATACTTTTAAATGAGTTGTATAGGCACAATACCTTATATAAGAATTGAAATATACTTATTATATGTCAAAATATAAAATTCTTTACTAATGAATCAAAATTAATCCTATTTTTGTATCAATATACAAAATTCTATACCAATGTATGAAAGGATAACCTCATTTGAGAATAACAATAGTTTTGTTTTTCAGAGTAGATTCAATAATCTATCTTTATATCTTATCATTTCTATACATATATTCCCCCTCCTTTTCTTTTCCCACTATATAAGAGAGAAAGAAGGACAGAGAATATAAAAAGAGATCTCCAAGTCTAACTTTCTATACCTTGCTTAACAAGACCATATAACAATTTGTTACAATTACCCTTAAGCAACATCTATCATCCACCCCACTTTTTGGGAATGGGACGTCGCCGCTCTCTTAAAACTTCTTCCTGCTGAATTGGGTTGCAGAAAACCTGTTTAGGGGCCCAAATAAAATGGAAAAAAATGGTTAATAAAGTTAATTGTAACGTTTGTTGTCCAGTCTCTATGTGCTCAGCTATTTGAATGTTCTGAGCAATTTGTAGTTCGAAGCTGGACTTTGGTAGGAACGTTCAGGGCGTCACTGAAGTCCTGTCTGGAACAGTCTTTGAGGCTGGGCCATCTCAGCAAGCTGTTTGAAGTTGTTCTGGACACAGATTTTTGAGAAAACAGCTATTGAGGCAGTCTGTGAGGCTGGATCATCTGGGTTACTTGTCTTGTCTTCTTTGGACTCTGGTCCAGTGCTGAAAATATATAATTTCTCACAAGTAACATATATTTCTGCAATTACCAAAATGCCTTGGATGTGCAGGATGCACAAATCAATTAAGGAATAATTTCTGTTCTTTGAACAGAAGAAAAACTTTGTAAGTCTCCATGTTTTATAAAAGCATGGCATGTAATAGTATTACATATATATGCTATATATAATCTATTTTAAATTGGAAAATACAGCATAAGACTGTATGGAGTTTAAGTATTCTCTACAGTTGACATAAATTTGTTAATTGATTAAAACAGGTTTATTCTGTGTTGTTCTGGCTTTTTGTAGATTAGGTTGGCCTCAAACTCAAAAGGAACCAATCTGACTCTGTCTTTGTCTCCCATGTTTTGGGATCAAAGTTTTGCATTTATATATTTTTTCTTTCCTTTTCTCCTTTCTTTAGAGATTTAATTCCTATGTGGTATATCTATCTTTATTGAGACAGGGTTTCTCTATGGAGCTTGGGCTGTCTTGATTTGCTCTGTAGAGCTCTGTAGATTAGATTGGCCTTGAACATACAAGGAACCTGTTTTTTCCTTGTCCCCCAAGTTTTGGGATCAAGGTATAAATTTAAATAATTGAATTACCCTTATTAAACAACAGCATTAATTAAACCATTTTTGTATTAGTTTGAGTTCCAATTCTCCCATGGAAGCACCATTATTAAGGAGATTGGTGTAAAACAGAATGATATACTATTTTATGTTAGCTTTTCTTAACTGTTGGCTGTGGGAGGCATGCAGTTTGCATGTTCTTCCCAAGCCTAACTCTGGGTTCTTACATTGGTTAACAGAATATATGTCTTTCTCTCTCTCCTTTTTTTCCCCAGAGACAGGATTTCTCTGTGTATCCTTGTCCTGGACTCACTTTGCACACCAGGCTAGCCTTGAACTCACAGAGATTAGCCTGCTTCTGCCTTCAAAATTCTGGGATTAAAGGTGTGCACCATCATGCCCAGAGATTAACATATCTCCTTCAGGGCAAAATTTCTCTTGAAAGCACTTCTCCAGTGGGAGCCCCACACTTGAGACTGGCTTGTGGCTCCTTTCTTTTTACACAAATTTAAGATTATGTGCATTTATTCATTAGATCAGTAAGGACATCATTAAACTTAACATCAAGGGAAAAATGTGTCATTTTTGAATTCTAAACTGTCTTTAGTAAGCAGTCTTGTCCTCCCAGCAGAGTTCCCACCCTGCCTTCATTGTTTAAACCAGGCTGTTCTAGATTCCAGAGATCTGTCTGTTTCTTCCACTAGTGTGATGGGATTAAGGGCATGTGCAGTACCACCCTGCTCAAATATTTCACTTAAATCCCAGATTTTGTATCTCTGTAACCCAGACAGCAACCTTGAACTGTAATGACAATTCGAAATTTATCCAAAGTCTTCAAAAATCTCTTATGTTTTAGCAATGGAAAACCAGAAGAATATCCTTTCTACCTCCCAAGATAGGAAAATCAAAGACATCTAAACAAAAATCCAGCAAACAAACAACATTCCAAAAGCCTTAGCATGTCTAACCATGCCATCCCATGCTTCAATTAAAACTTTGTTCATTATTCCTTAAAATCTAGCTGCGACTGTATTTCATTGGTGGACAAATAACAGAAACTCCTGACAGGCACCTAGTACCCAGGGAGCTCTTAGCTCCAGCTGCCACCAATTTTGTATTATTTGTCAGGAAAGGCCTCCCTCTTTCCTTCATTATCATTATTGGCAATTTAGCATTCCATCTGTAAATTCTTTCCTTTAAGACTATCCTACTCTTGAACTTTCTCAAAAAAGATACACAGAAACACAATTGTCAGGGTAAAAAATCATTTGCATTCTAACAGGAACAAACTCAATTGGAATACAAAAGTATTGAGGCATTTTGAATTCCTCCATTTTTAATCTAGGCTGTTAATTCTGTTCTAAAGCTCTGTTTAGAAGGCTGCCAGGTTTTTAGTATGTAAGGAGAGCTAAGCCTTAGCTCTCAGCCTTTGCTGCAAGGCAACAGCTTTTGTTAAGGTAGCTGCACCTTTGAAATGCATTTGAGTTTGGTTCCCCGCTCTTTGGCTAGGAAACCGGCTTTCACCTGGGCCTTCTAATGCTGTAAGCATGAATTCTAATTGCTGAACGCTGGGCACCATATATAAAATATATATGGCTGATTAAATTATTTAACAAGTATTTGTATTATATTTAATCAGTTCTGCAGCCAATCCTTATTCTGCCATTATAAATGAGCACAAAGAGACCACGTGAATTTTAACAAGCCTTGGCCTGAGTTGTGCAATCCTGGCCCATCTAAACTAGCTTTTAAGTCTATTACCCAAATATGACCTCAGACATACATAAGTCCCCTTGGACTGCCATTCTCCACTCTATGCTGATGTTCCAGGCCATGTGGAATGAAGTTCTTTTCTCTAACCCATGGCGTATACCTTCCTTCCTGCTGCTTGTGGCTGGAATCTCTTCTTCTTCCTGCTGCTGGCTGGAATCCATTAATCCTCTGTCTAAAGCACAGGCTTCCTGCTCTAATCACAGGAAGTCCCACCTTTCTCTGTCTTTGCCCAATCTCAGGCCTCAGCATTTTTTTAACCAATCAGAGTCAATGTAAGTAACAGACAGCAAGCAGGACCAATTAATTAATATTTAGAATACTTAACACTACCCCAACATAGATATGAAGAGTTAAAATAATATTAGTCATTTATTTTGCCAATAAATCTATACTGTGAATAAGAATGAGATTTGTGCAATATTTTGGTCTTCTTTAAACTTTTACTAGAATGATTACAGTGGGTGGGACCTTTTCTGCATCTCTATACATGGCTTGCTAACGTCAGGTTCTTAGTTTTACCATAACATCTTGTTCAAACCACACAAATTAAATCTGCATAAAATCACCTGATACTAGCCAAGCTCCTAATCAGAGTTAAACACAGTCCATTTCCCTTTTGTTTACATATGTTGCTTTCAACCTAGTTCTGTTTATAATCACTTACACCTAGAAATCCTTAATATCCACATAAAACAAAGTCTTTGCAAAACCCTTTGTTGTACATGGTTTATTATGTAAGATCACTAATACACATGTACAAGTCTCAAAATAAATTGTAAACATGGTGAAATGTAGCAGTTCTCTATTGAAACCTATATTGTGTCTATGTCCTTTCTTGTAAAATAGAAGATTTTCAATATGCAACCTGAAACTCATACAGTTACATAAATCACTGGAGAATTTGAAAATTCTAACGAAGTTTCTGTGGATTGTAATATTCAATAACTAAAATAGAAATTACATTCAGCCTGAGAGTGCATGGCTATAACCTACTTGAAGGGGTGTGAGTTGAAGCCCTCCCTTAACTACTAAGTGGGTTCTAAGGAAGCTGGAGCAACTTAGTAAAATCCTATTTCAGTTTGCTTCTTAAGTTTTATAAGTGATGAAGGTGGGGGGGGCAAGATGGCGGCGACCTACTCTGACGCATTTTGAACGTGGGAGAAAGGAGCCATAAAAAACACAGAGTTATTGGACACTGTGCAAAAACCGGAGGGGCTAGACCCTCCGGGAACACTCACAGCTCCCAAGGGACTGTTAAAAGTCCCAGGGTAAGGCTCTCCCCCCATCTCTCTCAGACACGGAAGCCACTAAATCTGGGAATCGGGAACTCCCATTTGGAGAGGCACCTGGTAAGATTGACCCCAACACACAGCAGGCAGAATCAGAGGCCACATGGCGAACGCCCACTAGCCTTATGGGCTCCCCACACCTCAGGAGTAACTTATAGCTACTTAGAAAACTTTGTGGGATAGTTGAAGTCTTAGCAAGGAAGAAACAGGGCACTCAGCAGGTGGTCTGCAGCCGCTTCAGCCATGGAGGATTTGAGAGAGTAGGAAGCCGGCGGGTAGAGCAGTCAGGGTGGGAAGCAGGTACAGGCGGGTGGGGCAGAAGCCCGGCGCACCCACGGAGGAGCAGCTAGGGAGGGAAGCTGGCACAGGCGGTGGGAGGGGCCAAAGAACAGCTCACCCAAGCAGAGCAGCTGGGGAGGGAGGCAGGCACAGGCAGTGGGAGGGGCCAGGGCTCTGTGCACCAGTGGCTGAGCGGCTGGGGAAGGAGGCAGGCACAGGTGACTGGAGGGGCCGGGGCTCCAAGCATTGGCGGCTGAGCAGACAGGGAGGGAAGCCGGCACAGGCAGGTGGAGCTGAGGGGCCAGGCCTGTGGCGGAGAAGCCTAGTGGGAAACCAGAAGCCAAGGGACCATACCTGTATTCTGGAAAACACAGACATATTAGGTGGGGAGCCAGGCCCTGTCAGCCTCCATGATGAGAAACAAAGCCCACAGAATCTGTGCCTGGGTGAACAGGTCCATACCAGCAGAACCATTACAGGCTGATCACTCAGTGTGCAACATAGAGAAGTCTGAATTGGGAGCAGTGAAACAATCCCAGACCATTACTCACTAACTGGGAATAGGCTGCACCAGCTCACAGTGCTTCAGGCTATTAAAACCACAGTGACCCTGAGATCCCCCTGTAAGCAATGACAGATAGCCAAGCAATTCGACTCCTTCACCAAAGCATCCCCTGTGGATTCAAACACAGAAAACGACAAGAACAGACAGCTAAACACATCGATATGGCCAAAGGTCCAAGAAAAAATATAAATCAAGGAAATATGACTCCAACAATGCAGAACTATCCTAGCTCATCCAATTCGGGTGACCTCACACCAACGGAAACACATGAAAACGATGACAATTCTGCATTATGGAAAGTGATAGAGTCCCTTCAAGAAGAACTTAAACCTATGAAGGAATTCAAAGAAGCCACAATTTTACAAGTCAAAACAAAGAACAACACCATTAAAGAACTCCAAACCAAGGTGACAGAGCTTGAACAGGAAAAGGAAAAAGCAATGAAAGATTTTCAGAAAAAAAAAAGCAAGCTGGAGAAGGAAATGTACAAAACGAACAATACCATACAAGACATGAAAACATAAATAGAAACAATGAAGAAAACACAGTCAGAGTTAAAAGAGGAAGTGGAGAATCAAGGGAAGAGAACAGGAACTACGGATGTGAGTATCAAAAATAGGATGCAAGAGATGGAAGACAGGATCTCAGGCATGGAAGAAATCAGTACAACATCCAAAGAAAATGAGAAGGCTAAACAAATCTCTCACCCACAACATCCAAGAAATCAAGGACTCAATTAAAAGATGGAACCTAAGAATTATAGGCATAGAGGAAAGAGAAGACTCCCGACTCCATGGTCCAGGAAATATCTTCAACAAAATCATAGAAAAAAAATTCCCAAACCTAAAGAAAGAGATGCCAGTAAAAATCCAAGAGGCTTACAGAACACCAAACAGATTAGATCAGAAAAGAAACTCCTCTCGCCACATGATAATAGAAACTCCAAATGTAGAGAACAAAGAAAAGATATTAAAAGCTGTAAGAGAAAAAGGTAAAGTCACATACAATGGCAGACCCATCAGAATTACACCTGACTTCTCCTCAGAAACTTTAAAAGCTAGAAGGGCCTGGACAGATATCCTACAAGTCCTGAGAGATCATAGGTGCCCAGCCAGACTGCTATACCCAGCAAAACTCTCTATCAACATAGATGGAGAAAACAAGATATTCCATAACAAAATCAAATTTAAACAATATCTACCCACAAACCCAGCCCTACAGAAAATCCTAGAAGGAAAATTCCAACCCAGAGAAGAAAACTTCACCCAAGAAAACAAAGGGAATAGAAAACCCCTCAGCAACTAAATCAAAAGAGGCACAGGACCATCATCTATACCAAACTAATGGGAAATAACAACCCAGGGTCACTAACATCCATCAACATCAATGGACTCAACTCCCTAATAAAAAGACACAGGTTTACAGAGTGGAACCGCAAGCAAGACGCATCCTTTTGCTGCATACAAGAAACACATTTCACTACCAAAGATAGACACTACCTCAGAGTAAAGGGCTGGGAAAAGGTTTTTCAGGCAAATGGACCCAGGAAGCAAGCTGGAGTAGCCATCCTAATATCAAACAAAACAGACTTCCAACTGAAGTTAATGAAAAAAGACAAAGAAGGGCATTATATACTCATTAAAGGGAATAATCATCAAGAGGAAATCTCAATACTGAACATCTATGCCCCAATACAAAGGCACCTACTTTTGTAAAAGAAATACTGAAACTTAAATCGCACGTAGATTTAAGCACGTACATTAGTAGTGGGAGACTTCAACACCCAACTCACAACAATGGACAGATCATCACAAGACTGAGGCAAACAGAGAAATATTGAGTCCAACAGAGATCATGAAACAAATGGACCTAACAGATATCTACAGAACGTTTCACCCAAACACAAAGGAATACACCTATTTCTCAGCACCTCACGGAACCTTCTCCAAAATTGACCACATAGTTGGACACAAAGATAGTCTCAATAGATACAGGAAAATTGAAATAACACCTTGTATCTTATCAGACCACCACGGAATAAAGCTGGTCTTCAACAGCAAAAGAATCAACAGAAAGCCTACACACACATGGAAATTGAACAGCTCCTTAATGGATGACCACTGGGTCAGGGGAGAAATAAGGAAGGAAATCAAAGACTTCTTAAAATTCAACAACAATGAAGACACAACATACCCAAACCTATGGGATACAATGAAAGCTGTGCTACGAGGAAAGTTCATAGTACTAAGTTCTTTCAAAAAGAAAATTGTGACAGCTCATATTAGTGAATTAACAGCTAAGCTGGGTGAATTAGAAAAAAAAAGAAGCAAACACTCCTAAGAGGAGCAGAACGCAGGAAATCATCAAACTTAGGGCTGAAATCAACAACTTAGAATCAAAAAGAACTATACAAAGAATCAATGAAACCAAGAGTTGTTCCTTCGAGAAAATCAACAAAATAGACAGACCCCTAGCCAAATTAACTAAAAGGCAAAAGGAAAGAACCCAAACCAACAAAATCAGAAATGAAAATGGAGAAATAACAACAGACATTGAGGAGATCCAGAAAATATACGGGTTCTACTTTAAAAATCTATATTCCACCAAATTTAAAAACCTAAGCGAAATGGACAATTTCCTCGATAAATTCCACCTACCAAAACTAAATCAAAATCAGATTAACAGCTTAAACAGCCCAATAACCCCTAAGGAAATAGAAACAGTCATTAATAATCT
>CAJQZJ010030156.1:0-32423 GCA_907164525.1 Lophiomys imhausi | reverse complement strand
AAAAAAAAAAAAAAAAAAAAAAAAAAAAAAAAAAAACAGAGGGAAATGACTCCAACAAAAGAAAACAATGCTATTCCATCCAGCGCGAACCACCTCACCACAGCTGAAACACATGAAAACGATGAGAATTCTACATTATGGAAAGTGATATCGCCCCTTCAAGAAGAACTTAAATATATGAAGTAATTCAAAGAAGCCCCAACTGCACATATGAAAGCGATGGAAAACACCATTAGAGAACTTCAGAACAAGGTGAATCAACATGAACAAGAAAAAGACAGGGTAATGGAAGACTTCCAGGCAAAGACAAGCAAACTGGAGAAGAAAATGTACAAAACAAATAACATCACTCAAGAAATGAAAATGGAAATGGAAACAATAAAGAAACACAGTCAGAGTTAAAAATGGAAATGGAGAATCAAGGGAAGAGAACAGGAACTATGGATTTGAGTACCAAAAATAGGATTCAAGAGATGAAAGAAAGGATCTCAGGCATGGAAGATTTGATGGAAGAAATCAATACAACATCCAAAGAAAATGAGAAAGCTAAAAAATCTCTCACCCACAATATACAAGAAATCAAGGACTCAATGAAAAGACAGAACCTAAGAATTATAGGCATAGAGGAAAGAGAAGACTCTCGACTCCATGGTCCAGGAAATATCTTCAACAAAATCATAGAAGAAAATTTCCCAAACCTAAAGAAAGAGATGCCAATAAAAATCCAAGAGACTTACAGAACACCAAACAGATTAGATCAGAAAAGAAACTCCTCTCACCACACAATAATTGAAACTCCAAATGTAGAGAACAAAGAAAGGATATTAAAAGCTGGAAGAGAAAAAGGCCAAGTCTTATACAATGGCAGACCCATCAGAATCACACCTGACTTCTCCTCAGAAACTTTAAAAGCTAGAAGGGCCTGGATGGATGTCCTACAAGCCCTGAGAGAACAGAGGTGCCCAGCCAGACTACTATACCCAGCAAAACTCTCTATCAACATAGATGGAGAAAACAAGATATTTCATGACAAAATAAAATTCAAACAATATCTCCCCACAAACCCAGCCCTACAGAAGATCCTAGAAGGAAAATTCCAACACAGAAAAGATAACAACATGCAAGAAAACAGAGGAAATACAAACCTCCACAGCAACTAAACAAAAAGAAACACAAGACGACCAGCTATACCAAACTAATGGGAAATAACAACCCCTGGTCACTAATATCCATCAACATCAATGGACTCAACTCACCAATAAAAAGACACAGACTTACAGACTGGATCCGTAAACAAGACCCATCTTTTTGCTGCATACAAGAAACACACCTCACTATTGAAGATAAGCACTATCTCAGAGTAAAGGGCTGGGAAAAGGTTTTCAAAGCAAATGGACCTAGGAAACAAGCTGGAGTAGCCACCCTAATATCAAACAAAATAGACTTCCAATTGAAGTTAATAAAAAAAGACAGAGAAGGGAATTACGTACTCATTAAAGGAAATATCCACCAAGAGCAAGAGGACATCTCAATATTGAACATCTATGCCCCAAATACAAAGGCACCTACATTTATAAAAGAAACGCTTCTAAAACTTAAATCACACATTGATCCAAACACTTTAATAGTGGGAGACTTCAACACCCCACTCACAACTATGGACAGATCATCAAGACAGAAGCCAAACAGAGAAATAATGAGTCTAACAGAGATCATGAACCAAATGGACATAACAGATATCTCCAGAACGTTTCACCCAAACAGAAAAGAATACACCTTCTTCTCAGCACCTCACGGAACCTTCTCCAAAATCGACCATATACTTGGACACAAAGATAGCCTCAACAGATACAAGAAAATTGAAATAACCCCTTGTATCTTATCAGACCACCATGGAATAAAGCTGGACTTCAATAGCAAAAGAATCAACAGAAAGTCTACACACACATGGAAATTGAACAACTCTTTACTAGAGGACCACTTGGTCAGGGAAGAAATAAAGAAGGAAATCAAAGACTTCTTAAAATCCAACAAAAATGAAGATACAACATACACAAACCTATGGGACACAATGAAAGCTGTGCTACGAGGAAAGTTCATAGCACTAAGTGCCTTCAAAAAGAAAATTGTGACAGCTCATATTAGTGAATTAACAGCTAAACTGGGTGAATTGGAAAAAAAAAAGAAGCAAACACTCCCAAGAGGAACAGAAGGCAGGAGATCATCAAATTTAGGGCTGAAATCAACAACTTAGAAACAAAAAGAACTATACAAAGAATCAATGAAACCAAGAGTTGGTTCTTCGAGAAAATCAACAAAATAGACAGACCCTTAGCCAAATTAACTAAAAGACAGAGGGAGAAAATCCAAATCAACAAAATCAGAAATGAAAAGGGAGAAATAACAACAGACATTGAGGAAATCCAGAGAATATTTGGATCCTACTTTAAAAATCTATACTCCACCAAATTTGAAAACTTAAGTGAAATGGACAATTTTCTTGATAGATTCCACCTACCGAAGCTTAATCAAGATCAGATAAAAAGATCAAACAGCCCTCTAACCCCTAAGGAAATAGAAACTGTCATTAAAAATCTCCCAACCAAAAAAACCCCAGGGCCAGATGGCTTTAGCATGGAATTCTACCGGACCTTCAAAGAGGAGCTAACACCAATACTTTTCAAACTCTTTCACAAAATAGAATCTGAAAGAACATTGCCAAACTCATTCTATGAGACCACAGTCACCCTGATTCCTAAACCACACAAAGACCCAACAAAGAAAGAGAACTTCAGACCAATCTCCCTCATGAACATAGATGCAAAAATACTTAATAAAATACTAGCAAACTGAATTCAAGAACACATCAAAAGTATCATACACCATGATCAAGTAGGCTTCATCCCAGGAATGCACATACTAAAGTCTATCAATATCATTCACCTTATAAACAAGATGAAAGAGAAAAACCACATGATAATCTCACTAGATGCAGAAAAAGCATTCAACAAAATCCAACACCCCTTCATGCTAAAAGTTCTGGAGAGAATGGGCATACAAGGACCGTACCCATACCTAGAAATAATAAAGGTAATATGCAGCAGACCAGTGGAAAACATCAAATTAAATGGAGAGAAACTTGAAGCATTTCCTCTAAACTCAGGGACAAGAGAAGGATGTCCACTTTCTCCATATCTCTTCAATATAGTACTTGAAGTTCTTGCTAGAGCAATAAGACAACGAATGTAGATCAAGGGGATAAACATTGGAAACGAAGAAGTCAAATTATCCCTATTTGCAGATGATATGATAGTATGCATAAGCGACCCCAAAAATTCCACCAGAGTACTCTTACAGCTGATAAACACCTTCAGCAAAGTGGCTGGATACAAAATTAATTCAAAAAAATCAGAAGCCCTTCTTTATACAACAAACAAATGGGCTGAGAAAGAAATAAGGGAAACAACCACCTTCACAATAGCCACAAACAACATAAAATACCTGGGGGTAACTCTAACCGAGCAAGTAAAGGACCTGTACATCATGAATTTCAAGCCCTTGAAGAAAGAAATGAAAGAGGCCTTTAGAAGATGGAAAGATCTCCCATGCTCATGGATAGGTAGGATCAACATAATAAAAATGGCCATCCTACCAAAAGCAATATATAGATTCAATGCAATTCCTATCAAAATACCAACATAGTTTTTTTATAGACTTGGAAAGAGCTACTCTCAATTTCATATGGAACAACAAAAAGCCCAGAATAGCTAAATCAATCCTGTACAATAAAAAAAAAAAAAAAACATCTGGAGGTATCACAATCCCAGATTTCAAGCTGTACTACAGAGCAATAGTTGTAGAAACAGCATGGTATTGGTATAGAAACAGACCAGTAGGTCAAATTGAAGATCCAGAAATAGACCCACACACTTATGGCAACCTAATTTTTTACAAAGAAGCCAAAATAGCACAATGGAAGAAGGACAGCATCTTCAACAAATGGTGCTGCTCCAACTGGATGTCCATTTGTAAAAGAATGAAGTTAGACCCATACTTATCATCTTGTACAAAACTTAAGTCCAAGTGGATCAATGACCTTAACATAAGGCCAGTCACACTACATCTACTAGAAGAAAAGTGGAAAAAACCCTTGAACTCATTGGCACAGGTGACAACTTCCTGAACAGAACACCAACAGCTCAGGACCTGAGATCAACAATCAATAAATGGGACCTCATGAAACTGAAAATCTTCTGTAAGGCAAAAGACACTGTCATTCGAACAAAACGGCAGCCTACAGACTGGGAGAAAATCTTCACCAACTCCACATCTGACAGAGGGCTAATATCCAAAATCTACAAAGAACTCAAAAAATTAAATGCCAAGAAACCAAATAATCCAATCAAAAAATGGGGGACAGAGCTAAATAGAGAATTCACAAAGGAGGAATCCCTAATGGGTGAGAGACACTTGAAGAAAAGCTTGCTCAACATCCTTAATCATCAGAGAAATGCAACTCAAGAAGACTTTGAGATTCCATCTCACACCTGTCAGAATGGACAAGATCAAAAGCTCAAATGACAGCACATGCTGGTGAGGGTGTGGAGAAAGGGGTACCCTACTCCATTGCTGGTGGGACTGCAGGCTTGTGCAACCACTATGGAGGTCAGTCTGGCGATATCTTAGAAAACTTGGAATAGTTTTGACTCAGCACCTAGCCATACCACTTCTGGGTATACAACAAAATGCCTCTTCATGGAATCATAAGGAAGTTTCCTCATCTATGTTTATAGTAGCCTTATTTGTAGTAGGTAGAAACTGGAAACAACCCAGATGTCCCTCAACCGAAGAATGGGTTAAAAAAACTGTGGTACATCTACACAATGGAATATTAGTCAACTACCAGGAACAATGAAATTATGCAATTTGCAGCCAAATGGATGGAACTAGAAAAACTCATCCTGAGTGAGCTAACCCAGACTCAGAAGGATGCATATGGCATCTATTCACTTATAGTGGGATTTTAACTATATAGTGGAAGGTATCGATACTACAACTAACACACCAAAGGGAACTTGGACATAGACTTTTTATTTTTTATTTTTATTTTTTTATTTATTTTATATATATATATTATATTTTTTACTATTTTTTAATCTTTTTATCTGTGTGTCTGCTTATTTGTTTGTTTGTTTTTTAGTTCCCTCTCCTGGGCAATGAGACACTTTTCACTGGTGGTACTGCCTCGTAGACCCCCAATGAATGAGGAGGTTCTTGGCCCTCATACGACCTCTCAACTGAGATGAGGGACTGTTATAAAAGGACACCCCACCCCAGAGAAATGGGATGGAAGTGTTAGGAGGTAAAGAAAAAAAAATGAAATGTGATGTTTCGGCCTTTTACTACTAATTGTCATAAACTGTTTAGGATAATTAATAAATGCAAACTAATAGTTATGCAAACCGGTCATTCTGTTAGGTACTATGACAGCCTATTACAGTTATTTTCTAAGCTAATCAGAAATAAAGCTGCTAAGAGACAAGCAACATCTGCTTATCCTAATATAAGAGATAGATAGGGCCTCTTCAAAAACCTCAAGAGATCTGCAGAATATGGCATTCAAAGATGTTTTCATAACTTTAGATTTTTTTATATCGAGACATATCAACTCCTGACAGCGCCCCCTCTTTTACCCCAAGTAGAAGATGAGCATCGAAGAATCTCCAGTGGGAGATGACTGAATTAGTCGCAAGCCTATCTCTTGGTAGGAAAAGCCCCTTGCTCCAACTGTAGACAGAATGCTGTCCAAAAAGGACAAAACTTGGAAGCAGGTAAGTCGACAGTCTAGCTCTGCCAAGACAGGGTAGGCAAGTCCTTCATAATCCCTGCTCTAAAATCAATGTCTGTCCGAGAAACAGGGCCAAACGACTGAAGATCGATGCTGTAATGTTTGGAGAGAAAATGGGAACTGTCCAGGCAGCCACTGGTATGTCATTTCTTAGTTTTGGAAGCTGCAGGCCCTGTACTTCCTATAAAATCAGATATATTTATCCCTCTCAGGTCTCTGAGGTGGTTGAAGAACAGATAGCTAGAGTCTCATAATTAAATTTTGGGTTGTTTAGGAGTCAAGAGAGTGTTATAGACCTAAGAAGATGCTTTTAAAATTGTGTTGCAAGTTAGTGTGAATGTTGAGTTAGATGTAGAACTTTAAACTCATGGAGATGTTTAGATAGTAGAATGTTAAAGTCAGGTGCCAAATACATATGGACTGGACATTGGGAATGTACGCTAAGCCATATAACCCTCATAACTGTGGCCTAATTACCTCTGTTGTTTTGTATTGTATTTATTATTATAAGAGAAAGAGCCATTTTTTGGACTGAAAGGGGAAACTGTAGGGGGAAGTAAGATATACTTTAAACTTAAAAAAAAAAGGGAAGAGGATGGGGGGTGAGGGTGGGAGGGTGGGACTGGAGAGGGGAATAGGGAGGGGACTGCATTTGAGATGTAACTTGAAGAAATAAAAAATAAAGAAAAAAAGAATTAAAGAAAAAGAAAATAGTATTGCTTTTTGAGTCATTTTGTTGAGGCTTGAACATATTCCAACACCCTCTGGGAATGTAAATCTTTCTTCATTCTCACTGTGGTCCTCTGAATCCAGTTTCCTTCTTCCTGCCACATGTCCAGGAGGATTTTTTGGTTAAAGCTCTTAGATTTTGCTCATTTGGACATGTTCACAATTGCTTCCATTCTTGGTAGTGGAGGTGACCTCACACATTTCTGTGGACAGCCTTTCTTTACATCTGAAGGATAACTTATTTGTCATCCATCTTTACTTGCTACAGAAAAGTCAGCTCCAGTTCCAACCGGCAGTCTACTTTCTTCACCTGTTTTTAAGACTTTTTATTTATTTGATTTTTATTTTTGTTTTTGTTTAATTTTATTGAGGTCAAAGTTACACGTAGTAAAATGTCCTCATGCAAAGCATACATGGTGATAAGCTTTGAAAATTCATAAACCCATGAAACCCATATCACCACAACTGTAATCTACAATAGCATCATAATTCAGATGTTTATCTATTGCTCTTTTTAATGCATTCTATACCCCAAACCTCATTTCTCCCTCTACAGACCTGTAAATTAGAATACACTTTCCTAGAATTTTCTATAAACTTATATAATCATTATGTTTTTGTATTTGTTTTATTGGCTGCATAATGTATTTGATAATAAATCTTGTTATTGCACACAACAAAAAAAGAAAAGGAAATACCAATGTTTTGGTTCATTGTTTTAATGAGTGGAACTATACATCACAAATCTATTCAGTGACCAGTATCTGTCTAGACCCATTTCATAGGATATTTAATGAATTTAAGGTAAGATAACAAGTAATAACATTTTTCTTTGTGTGACTAATAGATTGAAAATAAATCAAAGAACTCTGGATCAAGCTGTCATCTTACACAAATAAACTCTAAATCTTCTAAATAACTAGTTTTTCAACTTAGATTTTTTTTACTGAACATGTTTTGCATTAAACATATAAAGCATTGCCTTTATACTTTTCTGTGGACATTTAACATACTTCAGTACCTGTCAGAATGTAAGTTACACATAATAAGCATCTGCAAGAGTTTGTATATCACTTATTTTTCTTCTATTGCTATGTTAAAACACCACAGCCAAAAGCAGTTTATGGAAGAAGGCCTTTACTTGGTTTATGGTTCCACAGGTAAAGGAGTCCATCTTGATGGGAAGGCATTTCAGCAGTCAGTCTTGGTGACAGGAGCAGGAAGCTGAGAGATCATATCACAAACCACAAGCTGAAAGC
The DNA here is from genome assembly GCA_907164525.1 of Lophiomys imhausi. Taxonomy (NCBI): domain Eukaryota; kingdom Metazoa; phylum Chordata; class Mammalia; order Rodentia; family Muridae; genus Lophiomys; species Lophiomys imhausi. The sequence goes on along the minus strand of CAJQZJ010030156.1, from coordinate 24,587 downwards.
AGAGAGAGCAAACTAGAAATAGAGCAAGGCTTTGAACTCTCAAATTCCACCAAAGTGACATACTTTCTCCAATAAGGTTTTACCACCTAAATTTCCCCAAACAGTGCTACCAACAAAGAACCAAGTGTTCAAATGCCTGAATCTATATAGGATATCTTTGTTTTAAACCATCACAGGTAGGGAAGGCTCAAAAAAGATTGTAAAGTTGCATGAAAAACGTATACGCAGGCTGACTTTTGGGCTCCTCTGTCTAAATATTAGACTTATTGTTTTCTGGTTCATATTCCAAGACTTCTTTTTTTGGTCTTTCTAAGAAACAGAACCCACAATACTGGTTTATCCTCACTGGAACTTTCTTCCTAATGTTCTCCATACTAATTGGAATACTGCTTTGTATTTCTGTTTTCATATTATGTCATCAGAATTGTGTTTAGTTATGGATTCCTAGTTTGTCATGCATTGGTAAAGAGTAGTTTAAAAGACATCCTGTACATACAAACCATTGCAACCCAAGTAATTTTTTTTATCATTTGGAAGATGAACCTGATTAATAATTCAACCATTTCAGCTAATATATTGATACTGAGGCACTAATTAATTTTATGATTTTCCTCAAACAAAAGCTTCCTTTTGTGGAAAAATGAAGACCATAATTTCACTTACATAAGGTTCATCAAAGCCCAAGTATGCTTTTGTATAGATCAAAATAAGTTAATATGACTTTAAGAATTTTCATTAAGAAACAATTCTTCTAGGCTATGTGTATAACTTAGTGGTAAAACACTTGCCTAGCATACATACTATTCTTAATTCATTCTGAAATAATAAATAATGGAAGAAGAAAAATTAGTGGTGCTGGGCCTGGTGGTGCATGCCTATTATCTCAGCATTCAGAAGTATCATTGTAACGATTACACATTTAGGCCCTCATCAGCTGCAGAGTGAGTCTAAGGTCAGCTTGTTATATATAAAACTCTTGTGTAAAAATATCCAAAAAGAAAGCAAATAAAAAATATTAAAGGACTATATGATATAATGTTAAATTGAAGGGATACAGATAATCATCATATCAAATTGTTAAACAAAAATCACCATGATCCAGAGAGAAAAGAGTGCTTAACTGTGGGGAATGAAGATGTCTGTTCAGATAATGGACAGGGGGAAGCATAGACTCAGGGAGTACAACCAGAATATAAGCTTTATGCAGAACTGTAACAATTTTAATAAATAGGTCACTGCTTCTTTAAATGATCCTCTTAAGTTGATCATTTATTGGTCAGAGTAAAGGGTGAGGGGTTTTCAAATCACACTAGTTCTTTAAGAAGAATCTGGACTTGGGTAGGAGAAAGCATGTGCTTCCCTTCTAAATGATAATTGCCTTTCCCTTCCTGTCTGAGTATATCTGGGCCAATAAGGCCCAAAATGAGTCTCACATTTTGGAATATTCTCTTAAAGGGACAGCGTCTTCATGTCTTCATTCAGAGTCCTGAGAAGGAATATACACATGGCTTTATTAACCAAAAGTGCAATACAATGCTCTAGATTTATCTAAATATTTACTTTTATCAAGTTTATCAAGTCACAAACTTTCTCAGGATAGTGTGGGTGCTGCTTTATTACTCCTTCAACTTGAAGAACTCCCTTAGCATTTTCTACAAGACAGGTCTAGTGATAATGAAATCCCCCAGCTTTTAAGTTTTTATCTGTTTTGTAAACTAATTTTCTCACTTTAACTTTTGAAAGACAATTTCACCTCCTATTGCATTCTTCATCGGTAAATTTGTCTATCTACTTTCAGTAGTTTCAATGTACCATTCCAGCAGAATGATCTGCTTCTGGCATGTTAGGATTTTGTTGAATTGTTATATGAAAATTTCCTTTGTATATGATGTATTTTTTGACAATTTCCTTTTGTATTAACTTTTGATAGCATCTGGATTTCTTTCAGTTCACCTTCTTTGTGGGGTTTTTCTTTCTGTATCCTTTTTTTCTTTCTGAACCTGGATATCTATTTTTTTTCTTGGATTTTCAAGATTTTCAGCTTTTTTTTTGAGACAAGGTCTTACTATGTAGTTTGCTAGCTTTGAACTCTTTATGGACATCAGGTTTGCCTCAAGCTCATAGAAATCTACTTGCATCTGCTGTCATGTCCCCCTCGACCAGCAAGGACGACGCAACTCGCAAAAGCTCTTCTCCAGCAGTTTATTCAGGTCTCTTGAAAACAGTCTTCCAAAAATGCCCGGGCAGACCCAACCCACAGACTAAATACTATATGAACAGCCAATCAAGTAAAGCCACGTGGTGCTATCTTAGAGGCCAACGTATGCGGAAGCAAGCCAGATCAGCAGTCTTACCCAAATATGGACTTGTTTACCACAGGGAGCGCTCACCATCGGGCTGGTGGAAGGCGGAAACCGGCGCCATTTTTAGGGCGCAGCACATCGCAGCTCTCTACAGTTCCTCCTATTTTATTTTTTCTAAAGTTGGTAGAAGTCCCTGGAAAGGCTTCGTAATCCCCATATCTGGGGATCTCACGGTGGGCCTGAGCCTGTAGGAGGGCAGTGCTCAAACACTTACCCATCTCTGGGTCAGCCTCCCCACTCGGGACTGCCCTGTCTTAGGTGGCCGAGACTTACCCGTCAACTCCGTCATTGACTTGCCAGACCCTAATATCCATGGAACGAACACCTCAGTGGGCAGGGACTATGCTCAGTGAAGATTTAAGCCTTCATGGCAGCTAGCCATGCCTGAGGGGACTGGCCCGCCTCAATGGTGACAAGGGCCTGTATAATCATGGCTGCATTACGCTTTTGTGTGGCTCTCATCTTGTAGATGCACCATAGGCAAACCAGAGAGGCTAGTATCATCAGTATCGCCAAAGAGCCTACGCCCGCCCACTCCTTAAGATGATCCATAGCCGTCTGTATCCAGGAACTCAAACCAGTAGCCAGGCTCAGATCCACCCGAGTGGAGTTGATGTGGACGATTGTTGCTCTCAGCTCTCTCATCAAATTTTCAAACTCAGCTGACCAATCCTGTAAGAGGAATTCTGACAATTGTCTAGACAGATTAGCAGCCTTTGTAAAATTTCGATACTGCACGGAAGTAACACACAAACCTTGCATTTTCCACTCACACCCCAATTGTGCTAGTTGCCAAAGAGAATCAATCTGTTCTTGTATTAAATCTATGCGTTGATTAACTATCATAAGGCCTCCTTTGAGATGAGAATTCATAGAGGTCTGAGTATCCAATGCCTGTGCTACAGTGGCTGAGATATTATTCAGGGCATTGGCAGTCTGTATAGAACTAGACAAGGCAATAGCTGAGGCAGTAGCTCCCACAGCAGCAATAGTGATGGCAGTAACAATAGCTGCAGTGATGCCAAAATCTCTTTTAAGCCTGAATAGCATCATGGTATTAGGGGCCTCTACAGGAACTGGTACATATCGAGGAATTCTAGTCACCACAGCCACAGGAAAGGCTGTGGCATTCCAGCACAGGGCATAAAAGCATATGCCCGGAGTGCATACTAACTTTTCTTCACCCAAGGATGCACTCCCATTACTTACAATCCACAGAAAAGGAGGCCAGAAACACACTGGTGAGGCTGAAAAGGTCTTATTGCGGTAAGAATGAAACGAAGAATTCCAAGTACCAGAGCCACTACCACTAGAAAGATTCAATTTGGTAACGGACCCTAGGGAAAAATTACCTCTTTAATAAATTCCTCCCCCAAGCATAATGACAGGTCCCAAGTCCATGCAACTTCCATTTACCCCACACAAAAGCCACAAATCAAAAGGATTGGTGGCAGTCTGCTGAGGATCCCTAGCAGATATATCAAGCATTCCTGTACAAGACTTATTCACTATATTACTAATCATGTGGCTAAAGGAAAAATAATCTTGTTGAACCCAAACTGCTCTGCACTCCTGACATCCAGTCCAGGGAAAAGGTCCTTCCTCTCCTGTGGATCCTCTACAAAAAGGTGCCCAGCGTGGCTGTCTGGGGGGTCCCAGTCAGAGACTCGTGTGGGCCACCATCCTTCAAGGTGAGAACCGTTGCCCAAAAACAAACCACTACCCCTACCCCCAAATCTCAGTTGTGGTAAAAAATCTGCTGACTGCTGAGACAATTTAATGCATTCTGTATCATCTGACCTATTGAAGCTCATTAAAAAGCACAGATTACCCTTCAAGCTGACATTTCTATTACCCTCTATAGGGCTTTTCTGATCATCAAAGGGAAGGTAGGGTAAGCCTAGGCTTCTATTACTGCTAAATAAGCGTGGAAACACAGTTGCATCATGTCTGACCGGCATCGGCTTTGGGAATATCGACAGGATCCCCCATCTTGGCTCAGTCATTCCTGACATACTCACTGCTACTATCACCACGATCCTTAGGAAGGTCTTCATGACGAATCTTCCTCACAAGGCATTCAGGCACCCACACTGATTCTTGTTGATCCTGAGGAAAAACACAAACAGATCCTCTCGCCCATGTCAGCACGGGGTCAGGCCCTCGCCAAGAGCCTGTCAAAATATCCTTCCACTTCACCATGCCTTTAGGTGGACCATGGGAATCCTGATGTCTGTCTGCTGCTGAGCGGCCTTGAACATCCAAATTGAAAAAATTTAAAGTAAATAAAGCTAAAGACATTCTCTCCTTGGGGGTTCAGCCTTGGCCTATTCCCCCTTTCCGTTTTTGCAAACATTTTTTCAAGGTGCGATGAGCATGCTCCACAATTCCTTGTCCTTGAGGATTATATGGTAATCCGTGATTAAGCTGTACCTCCATCTGGTTGCAGAAGGAGACAAAGGACTGAGCCGTATAGGCTGGTCCATTGTCCGTTTTCAGCTCTTGTGTTTTTCCCCATGCAGCCCAGGCTTCTAAGCAATGCCCTATGACATTGCGAGCCTTTTCTCCACTCATAGGTGTAGCATGTATGATACCTGAGCAGGTATCCACAGATACATGAATATATTTTAAGGTTCAAAACTCTGAAATGTGGGTAACGTCCATTTGCCAGATTTTGAGTGGCATCAATCCTCTAGGGTTCACTCCCACACTGGGAGGATGATGATGAATCACACACTGAGGACAGTCCAAAACCACTTGTCTAGCATCTGCTCTAGACAAATGGAATTTCTACTGTAGAGTTCTGGCATTTACATGAAATAATTGGTGAAACTGTCTGGCTTGGTCCAGGAATGAGTTCCAAAAAATGCATTCCATCCTAGTCCATTGATCAACTTTATCATTACCCTCACTTAATGGTCCAGGTAATCCTGTATGTGCTCTAATATGTTGAATATAAAAACACCTTTTTCTCTGCCAGATTAAAACTTGTAACTCTTGTAATAAGGCACATACAGTACTACTATTCTTAATAGGACCTGCCAATTCTAATACTTTCACTGCATTGACCACATAGACTGAATCTGAAATCAAATTGAATGCAAATTGACATCTTTTAAACACCTCAATTACTATTTTCAACTCTACTATTTGGGGGGAGCCCGGTTGAAATTGACATAACACGGGCTCTTGTCTTTCTATCAAATAGGCTCCGCAGCCTGTCTTTGAGCCGTAAGTAAACACATTTGGTGACCCTTGAAGTGGTACTACTGAAGTAACCTTAGGGAATATCACTGGGTGCTCCTTAAAAAATGATAGCAATGGATGCTTAGGATAATGATTATCAATCACTCCTTCAAAGCTACATTGCAATATTGCCCAATCATCTACAGTGCCACACAAAATCTTAATTTGATGACTGGAATAGGGCACTATTATACTGGCAGGAGCAACTCCAAAAGACTGCAAACATTGTTGGATACCGTTCAAGGCTAAAGCAGCAACTGCAGTGGGATAATGTTCTATGGATTTTTTTGGAGAAATCTTTGAATAGGTCCATAATAATGGTCCGTCCTGCCATAACAATCTTGTAGGTTGACCATAGGTGGCAAATATGCACAATGCCATGGGCTGTCCTTCCTGCGTCTCTTTAGGAAGGCACTCTGTAACCTTTCTTCCACTTTACATAAAGTTTTCTTGCTTCTTCTGTAAATTGCCTAGGAGAATTAAGTGCTGAATCACCTTTCAAAATATCATATAGGGGACTTATTTCATAATTTGGTAGCTTCAAATAGCCTATTACCCAATTGATATCTCCTAACAACCTTTGAAAATCATTTAGAGTCTTTAAATTATCTTTTCTTATGTCAATCTTTTGAGGTATTATTTTTTCACGTCCAACCTTCGCTCCTAAATAATTAACCACATTTTCCTTTTGAACCTTATCAGGAGCTATAAACAACCTTTTCTTTTTTAATAATTGAACTAATTCTTCATAGGCCTGATCTAACATTTGTTCACCCTTAGCTACCAGTAAGATATCATCCATATAATGAACACTTCTCAAATCTGGAAAATTCTTTCTCAAGGGAGCAATGGCTTCCCCCATATACAGTTGGCACATAGTGGGGCTGTTTGCCATTCCCTGAGGTAATACTACCCATTCAAACCGCTGATCAGCTTCCTCATGGTTACAGGATGGAACAGTAAATGCAAATCTCTCATTATCTTTGGCACACAAAGGGATGGAGAAAAAGCAATCCCTTATATCTATAACTATAATGGGCCATGAGGCTGGCAAAGATGATAAAAGCGGCAAGCCGCCTTGCGCTGGGCCCATGATCTGCATTTGTTGATTTATGGCACGCAGGTCATGCAACAATCTCCATTTTCCAGATTTCTTTTTAATGACAAAGATAGGTGTATTCCAGGGAGATACAGATGGTTTTATATGCTTTAAAGACATCTGTTCATCCACCAACTCTTTGGCCGCATTCAATTTTACAGAGGAAAGTGGCCACTGAGGAACCCATACTGGGTCCTCCGTCTCCCAAGTTATGGGAATGCCCTCCTCAGTGGCCCCTAGGAAAAACCCAGGCCCTGTCTCTTTTGTCTTTGCTGCATAGATATGGGACTCTTCCGCCCCTGCAAATATTTTCCTATTCCAAAGCCTGGAGCATATCCCATATCTTGCATCATACGTTGGGCTGAATCAGAATAGTCATTACTCAATTTAAATCCCAATTCCTTTAAAAGGTCTCTTCCCCAAAGGGAGATAGGGAGCTCAAGTACATATGGCTGCATTTTTCCTGAGTGACCTTCTTGGTCCTGCCACTTTAATGATCTTGCACTCATATCTGGAGTCTTAGCATAACCCAGGCCTTGAAGTGTTTGAGAAAAGGCTTGTACGGGCCAACCTGAAGGCCAGTCTTTCTTTGCTACGATACTCCTATCAGCCCCAGTATCCAAAAGGCCCAGGGTCTCTTTACCATCAACTTTTAACTCCAAGATGGGGCATTGGTCCAAATCCAAGGAGAGAAAAGTCAGATCCGTGCCCGTGGACACAAAACCATCTTTTCCTCTGTCTCGATCCCTTGCCACATAGCGATCATGTAAGCTCGGCAACATGATCAACTGAGCAATTCTATCTCCAGGAGAGATAGCCGTTATACCACGGGGGGAGGCTACCATGATCTTAACCACTCCTGTATAATCTGGATCTATAACCCCAGGATGGACAACAAGTCCTCTCAAGGCTGATGATGACCTCCCTAACAGCAAACCAACTGTACCAGGTTCAAGGGGTCCTTTAAAATCTGTTTCAATGAACTGGACCCCCATTTGGGGCGTTAATACAAGTCTGGTGGTGGAGCAGAGGTCCAATCCTGCTGAGCCTGCAGTGGCTCTCCACGGTCTCTCGGAAGGCTGGCCATGGATATCTGTCACTGAATGGCATTCATTAGCCCAATGGTTCCCTTTTTTACATTTTGGGCATAACCCTGGCCACCTGGGGCGTTGTACACTTCCTGTACTTTCTGCACTCCTTCCCCCGGGGCACTATCTTTTAAAGTGTCCCATCTTGCCACACTTAAAACAAACTGCTGGACTTCCTCCACCTTTTCTGGTCAACTGTACTACTGCGGCAGCAAGACCAGCATTAGTTAACGGCCCTCCAAGTTCTCTACACACTTTCATCCAGGCTTCTAGCCCTTTGTTCTTGTAAGGGGTGATAGCGGCTCTACACTCTTTGGTGCATTGCTCATAGAACAACTGTTTTATTAGTGGCATAGCAGCATCCGGGTCACCAAAAATCTTCCCTGCCGCTTCCACCAATCGTGCCACAAAGTCTGAAAAGGGCTCCATGGGGCCCTGTAGAATCTTAGTTAAGTTCCCACTCACCTCCCCTTTGTTAGGAAGGGATTTCCAAGCCTTGATAGCTGTCTGGTTTATTTGTTCATAAACCTGATTGGGATATCCTGTCTGCTGGTTGGCAAATCTCCCCTGCCCAAGCAGCATATCTCTATCCCAGGCTGTATTTCCATTTCTCTGATTAATGGCTGCTTGCTCAGTGGCATACTCAATCAAGAAAGCTTTCCAGTCTAAGTATTTCCCTGGACTTAAGCAGGCGCGGGCCAGGCGACTCCAATCACTCGGGGTCATACAATGTCTGCTTCATGCTTCCACTTGAGCCAATGTAAAAGAAGCGGTAATGCCATAGGTACGAACCGACTGTGCAAGGGATTTAACTACTTTAAAATCAAGCGGTTCCTCGTACCTGTTCCCTTGTAGATCTTGGTATACGGGATAGGCAAACTGTAATTCTGTTCTTATTTGTGTCCACATCCCTGGGCAGAAAGATCTCCCTACTTTCAGGGACTGAACAGGCTGATCTATCTGAACGGCTTCTGGGTATGGAGGGGGAGTTGAAGGCGCCGCGGCAACAGCTTCATTTACACCGACCGCCGCCAACGTGTCTTTCTCTTTTACCTTTTTCTTTTCCCTTTTTCTAATAACAGTCCTCTCCAACTGTTCTATTAGAGCGTGTAGCTCCCCTTCAGAATCCGTGCCCTCTGAGTCCTCAAAATCTCTAAAATCTCTAAGATCGGGATAGAGAGGGACCTTCCTTTTGCTTCCCTTTTCACTGTCTGCCTGCTCAGATCTTTCGCCCTTTTTGCTTCCCTTTTCACTGTCTGCCTGCTCAGATCTTTCCCCTTGCAGCAGTTCCAAGGTTGATTCTCCCTCCTTGATTGCGTTACAGCATCTCTGATCTTCTAAACAACTCCTTACCATCTTCCAAATCGGTCTTACTCCATGCTTCAGAGTACCTTGCTCCCAAGCAAAATCCAAGTCCCTGCCTAATTTGTCCCAGCAGGATACCGTAAGATTCTCGGACACCGCAAACCACGGAGCCACGGAGTTGCATTCATTCAAAAATCTCTCTAGGGTTGACTTCTTAAGTTTCAAATTCCTAGCTAAACGTAGCTCCTAAAGAGCCAGAAAAATTGGATGTGACTGAGACAATCCCATGATTAAAATTTTACTTTTGGTTCACAGTTTCCCTGCGAAACTTTACCTTTTGTTTGCAATCTCTGCGAAACTTTACCCTTTTTGTTCGCTATTTCCACGAAACTTTACCTTTTGTTCGCTATTTCCATGAAACTTTACCTTTTGTTCGCTATTTCCGTGAAACTTTATTGTCCCAATTTACCCCGGGAACTTACCAGTGCACTGCCCCTGACTGCAGGAGTTCTGAGTCTTTTCTGAGTCCCCATACAGGCCACCACTTGTCACGTCCCCCTCAACCAGCAAGGACAACACAACTCGCAAAAGCTCTTCTCCAGCAGTTTATTCAGGTCCCTTGAAAACAGTCTTCCGAAAATGCCCGGGCAGACCCAACCCACAGGCTAAATACTATATGAACAGCCAATCAAGTAAAGCCACGTGGTGCTATCTTAGAGGCCAACGTATGCGGAAGGAAACCAGATCAGCAGTCTTAGCCTTGTTTACCAGAGGGAGCGCTCACCATCGGGCTGGTGGAAGGCGGAAACCGGCGCCATTTTTAGGACACAGCACGTCGCAGCTCTCTACAATCTGCCTCTTGTGTACTGGGATTAAAAGTGTGTGCCACCATCCCTGGCCAATTTTTTGTTTGTTTGTTTGTTTGTTTGTTTTTTGAGACAAAGTTTCTCTGTGTAGCCCTGGCTGTCCTGGAACTAGCTCTGTAGATGAGGCCTGAAACTCACAGGAAAAGAGATGTGTTGAATGTCTTCCTCTTAGTTAAAGCTGCCATCTTATTTGCTACAGTCCTTAGTGAGACACAAGGCTCTGTTAGCTTTAAGGCATGGAAGAAGCCAGCTATTCAGACCTGGAGACATCGGGATATTAGATGCGTAATTCAGAATTGAGATTACAGCTCAGGCAGAAGCTGAGCATTGAGGATCCCTCCTGTCTGCTTGGAATGAGCATGATGAGTGGATGTTTCTGCTTTTTCTATTCATTTTAATGGGAAAAGTGTGACAACTATCATGGATTTCACATGAAATAATTTGTCCTTTCACTGCCATTGAATTGGTATGGCCATACTGGGAAGGAGAAGCCAGGACTTATTACAATGTCATCTTATTGATGTTAGTCCTCCCACTTTTACATTAATACTGAAAGAAATCTGGAAATTTCTCAAAAGTTTAGCCTGATTTTCAAAATAACTTTAAGTTTATTGAAGTACAAGTGTCTTCATCTACAGAGATCTTTCTCCTAGAATCTTTATCCTTTAAGTATGAGTAAGTCTAGTCTTCAATGCCATTAAAGTTATATTACTTTTGAGATCTTCCCACCTACAAGCCTAGTATTTTCTAGGCTTACAAAATATTAGTAATTAATTCCTCCAGTTAACATACTTCATTATCCTCCTTTTTGTTTCTTTTGGTCTAACATGCAGCCATGGGATATATAATATCTTTTTATATAGGGCAGTAACCGAGAGAGAGAGAATATTAGGGAGCTTCCAAGAAATTAAAAAGTAGTTCAGTGCTTGAGAGAGATGTGAATGAACTAGAAAAAGTAAAATCTCCTTCCCAAAGGAGATTCTAAGCCATCACCCTCACCAGATAAGTTATATGTCTTGGCAACTCCACCACTGCTGGGCACTCCTGTTGCCCTTATCTTTACAGGTTCAAGATCTCAGGATCTCCCAGCCTCTGAAGAACTGTTCCATTGTGCTGCTGAGCTCACAGCAACAGGACAGATCAGAGTTCTCAGGTCTCATGTATCGGGACACCTGCCTTCAGCTGCACACTCATTGTAATCCATTTGACCAATTTAGTCAGGCTGGAACTCTCAGGAATTAAATACTGTGCAATTCCATTGTCTTATGTCCAGCCCAGCCAGACAGGTTAGAGGTATTAGAACCTTCTGTTTCCAATGAACACTTATGCCATTCTGTTTGTTCACAATCCTGTACTACACACTTCCATCTCTCCATATCCAATATGTGCAGAATGGTTAGATGTTTTGGGATTTTCTTTTCCTAGGCATACTTGCACTGCTCTGCATGCTTACCCAGGCTTGAAAGGTTAGAGATCTTGGGAACTATTTCTGTGCACTCCTGCTATCCAGTGCCCAACCTGGCCAATAGAAAGGGTAATTTGCTCCTTATAAATAATAGGAGCAGGATCCCTACAGTCCATTTCCTGCTCTTTAATTCTATTTACTACCATTCTTTGTTCTGGAGTCAGAAACTAGAAGCCTGTGATGAGCCACTAGAAGGGATGTCAACTAAGGAATGTGTTGTCCTAGCACTAGGTAAGTCCTTTAATCCTCTTCATAAGTGTCAGTGAAGATCTAAATGGAACTCTGTCCAGAGAAATTCTTTGATCAGATAGATCAAGTAAAACTCCAGTACACAGACCTCCATCATGACTGCTGTGGGATCATAAATAAGCCTCTTATGACCATAAATGAACCTCCCTGGGAGTATGGCTATCTCCAAAGCCATAGGAAGCTCTGGAAACACAGACACATCTGAGGCTTTGAGAATCTATAAAAACTTGGAGCCCCTGGGAACTTGGATATTTGTGATGCCAGAGATGTCTCTGGAAGCATGGATTTCTTTGAAACATGGACGTTATGGGTGATATGAGAATCTCTGAAAACAGATAAGGATATCTTACAGGAGCCACAGTTATCCTTGCCACGAACAGATTTATGCTGCTCTTCAGTTGGTTTAAATTGGTAAGACTACTGCACCCTTCCCTTTTAGAAGGAGATTTAGGAATCTTACTGATTTAGTGGCCAGTGTAAACAGTCCAGAATGCAATTAAGAAAATAACATATTATTAATTTCTAAGATGGGATTTAAACTTACAAACATTGCCTTTCAGTCTCCATACACTGCCTGTTTCCTTAATGATTATGATTACCCTTCCTTGCTTTTCTATCCTCATCACTCTAGCCTGAGATTAAGGTAAAAATATCACAGAGGAAAATTACCACCTTGTTGCAAAGATAGAGAGGTGTTATATAGCAGATATTCACGAATTGCAGAATATTTTAAGAGAAAATTTACTTTCAGATGTACTTGAATCATGGCCATGTTAGCACAAGTGTATGAGGTGCTTGAAGATTTATAACATATAAGGAATATTTTCTTATTTACATCAGTCACTTTCCCCAACCTATACCACAGCTCTCTCTTGTTATAATACTCATTTAGCTAATTCTCTTTTTTAGTAAATAGCCCACAGGCAAATGTTTAATCCAGCATAGTCTAAAATCATCAATTTCAAATCAATGGGATCTGTATTAATACTGATTAATAGCCTTTTTAACTCAAAGTGTTTTATTATATTTGTATTATTCTTTGTGTGCATGGGGTTGGGGTATGAGTGTTCATGTCACAGTGGAAATACAGATGTCAGAGGACAACTTTCAGGACTGAATGTTGATTGTTTTATGGGTCTGTTTGACTGGTGTGTTTGTGGGAGAATGTTTGCTGGTATTGCAGGTTGGGGGAAGGGGAAGCCAGTGGGTGATGATCTGAGGAATCCATAGGAAGTATGGAGAGGAGAGAGAAGCTATCTCTGGTGTTCTGTCACAGCACTAGGGGCTAACCTAAGAATTGGGTCTGGGGTAACAATGAGAGTGGGGGAAGTCTGTGGGCAGCCTACCTAGTCTTCTGGCAGGTGTGGCCTGTGGTTGAACACAGGGTATCCATTCAGGTTTGGAGGCTGAGACAGTGATGAGGTGGGAAGGAAAGGACAGTGGGGGATGGTTTGTGGGATCCACAAGAGGTGTGCACAGCAGGGAAGGGGAGCTACCCCTGGTGTTCTGTTTTAGCATGAAGGATGACCCTGAGAATTGATTCTGGGGTAATAGAGTGTGGGAAATGTCCTCAGGCAGTGCCTGGTCTTCTGGCAGGTGTTGCCTGTCATTGACCAGACCAGAAGGTGTCTGCCAAGGATTAGGGTCTGGGACATAGCAATGAGTCAAGAAGGGAAGGGCAGTGGGGGATGGTCTGTGGGATCCTCTGGAAGGAGGCCTGCACAGTGGCAGGGGAAGCTGCAGCTGCTGTTCTGTTTTAGTGCTAGGGAGACTCTGACAACTGGGGCTGATGTAACTGAGTGGGGAATGTCCACAGGCAGCCTATCTGCTCTTCTGACAGAAGGCTAATTCTCTAGTCTCAACTCAAACTTATTTGGGTGCTTTTAATTGATAAATAAAAAGCATTTTCTTCCTTCCTCCCCCCTTCTATTTTCAAGAAAATAGATTTACTGAGTAACAATAAAGGTGGATAGTAATAAAAATGCTGCTGATCTTGCAAGTTTTCTTTGATGGTGCTTTGAATGAAACCCAGAGCTTTGTGCTTGGTAGCCAAATGCTCCATTACTGAGCTACATTCCTGTCCCAATGACCATTTTCCAATTTAATATTTCTCCTCCACCTTTTTCTTCCCACTCCATCTCACCCTCCCCTCCCTATGTATCCTCAACACAAACTTAAGATCATCTTTTCTCATCCTCTTCAGTGATGGAATTACATATATGTGCTACCATGTCCAGTGACCCTAGAATTTTAAAGTATCAAGACCATTATCTAGTGAAAGTATCAAGACCATTATCTAGTGAATCTTCTCTGATCCTCTTCCACAATTAGTTCCTTATACAACTGAAATATTCAGGTGTTGCTTTTTGTCTACTTGACTTCTGTAAAAAATATATTTCTGCTCATAATTTTGATCTGTGGCTCTGGAACTAAGGAAGTTGTAAAATAATAATATATATACAATTTTTATATATAATATATATAATTATTACCATATATATATATGGTAAGACCCAATTCTAATGGATACGTTTACAAAAAACTCCTGCACCTAAGGCTCAGAGGCTCAGAGAACATTTTGGAAAAAAAGGAGTAGAAAAATTGTAAGAGCCAGAAGATCAGGGAATTTGCAGAGAGATTGTGTTTCCGAAGAAAGACAGAAGCTACACAAAAAAAGTCTCATTAATAGGATGGCCTAAACATCAGCTGAACAATGACAACTCCGGGCATGCCAAAGTGAATAAAAAGAAGACCAGAAGACTTCAACCCTACCCAAAGAACTACAGGCAGGGAGCAGTCTTCCCCAGGGAAGAAAACACCAATTGGTTCTCCAATACCAAGTGGTCAGCCCTGAAAACATACACACAAGTAACATTATACATACTGAGAATGTTATGTTTCAGGATATATTTGCATATACATATATGCATGTAATAACAATTAATGAAAAAGAGACTATGAATTTGAAAGAGAACAAGGAGGCATATATAAGAAGGAATCAAGGGGATAAAAGGAAGGAAGAATTGTTGTAATTATATTAATCTCAAAATAATTAATGAAATATTTCTAAAAACAAAAAGAAAATCAGAATAAGTGGAATTTTTAACACTAATCTGACATAGAAGAAATACACTTTGTGCAGTTGTTTAGTTACCAAAGTGGCAGAGGCTCCTTGATGACAAGTTGGTATCAGTAGCTGCAGGGAGACAGACTGAGTGGCTTGCTCTGTCTTTCTGCATAGCATATTTATATATTATAAGAAAGCAAACTACTTCATAAACCAATAGTATCCCTTAATAAAAAATATAAAAATGGATAAGAATTTCAGTCTGTCCTTACTTTATGTTAAAGGTTTTGTCGTATGTCTCAATGGCATTTTTGAAGTGCATTAACTAGCATGAATCTCTAGATACATTATGTTAAAGGCATTGTTGTTTATATCAAGGAAAGAAGTTACTTTGAGGTCTTGGGTGCTTTGGAGTTTTTTCCAAAGACTTGTATTCAGGAACAGTACATAGTACCTGAACTTAATTTTGTTAAGTAGTTAAGACCACAGAATCTATTTCATTGTCAGAAACTGTGTAGTCAGTTTGGTCTTCTCTCTTTTATTTCTTAATATGACCTATTATTATTTGTGGGTAAAAAGAATCATGTGAAGGCACTATACTTATCCACATTACCAAAGGAAGTTGCTAGGAAAGAAAATTTATCAATGGCTCTCATTTCATACTCTCATATAATACCTATGCTGTAAAAGGTAAGCTTTATAGACCTGTGGACATTACTTATATTTTGTAAGTTTACCTGGATCTGTTCTGATGTTCATGCTTAGGTTACACATGAATACCATTTAAAACAACTACATAAATACTACAGGATAGGCAAACAAACTAGAATAGAGATGATTTCTAAGAATGAATGACCTTTGTGAGAGATGAAGAGCAATAACTCAGGGTAACCTAGGAAAATAGAACTTTTAAATGTGAAAATGTCAAGACAATGCATGTTTAGAGAATAAAATAGCTTGGACTTTCAAAGCATGATTTCAAAGGATGCCAAATAAAAAGACTCTTGTTAATAAACTAAAAATAAAACAATTCATTGTTACTGCTTAGTTGTTAGAATGCCAAATTTATCACAATAAAAAGAAAACCCTAAATAACAAACAAGTAAAATCTAACATTCTTATTTTTCTTGAAAAAAAATTCCAGCTAAGTGCTGTGGTATAGACATAATTAAATTTAGTATGTGTGAGGCTGAGGCAGGATGATCATAAATTTGAAGCCAACCTGATCAATAAGAAGGCACTATTTCATACATAAAGAGAAAGAAGAAAAAGACATTCAGAAAAGGGATTTGCTTTAATGTGAGAAAACCTGAAGCTCTGCCTAGGTCCCAAAGAGAAAGTGTGTAAATTTTATGGTAAACATGTTAGGTGTGTATATTTTTGGAAAGTTACCTTGGAAATTTTGTACACTTATCACCAAGTAAATTCTTATTGATTGCCAACATTCAATGGGTCATCCTTTGTCTGAGACATACCTCCTGCTGCACAGAAAGTGAGACTTTACCCAATAGCCCAGACTGGCCTTGAACTTGTAGTCCTTCTCCCTCAGCCCTCCCAACTACTGAACATTCAGGTGTGAAACACCATGGCTTTGCTGAATCTTAAGTATTTTCTTTATCTCCCCTTTCTCCCTTCTTCCTTCCCTCCCTTGCCTTCCTTCCATTGTTTTTTTTTTTTTTTTTTTTTTTTTTTTTTTGAAAACAAGGTCTCTAGTGTAGGCCCTGTATAGTGAGGATGACCTTTAGCTTCCACTTTTATTCCATCTGTCTTCTGAGTGCTGAGGTTATAGGCATGTATCATCATTCCTTGTTTATATGATACTGGAAATGGATCCCAGGGTCTTGTGCCTAGTAGCCAAGCACTATACAAACTTAGCTACACCCCCAGCCACTATATCTAAATGATTTTTCTTAAAAATATTTAATCATTATTTTAATTGTTTTATTTTAAATTTATTTTATTAAATTTTTATACAATAATTTTGATCATGTTTTATCCTCCCCACATTCCTCTCAGATCCTGCCCACCTACCTACAAAACCAGCCTCAGTCTTTTTCTGTCCCTCCCCATCAAAAAACAAAAATTGAAAAACAAAAATAAACTACCAGAGAGGAGAGAGGTAATCATTAGTATTATCCAGTTACAAACATGCAAACTACAAGATCAACCTGCCTGCAAGATATACTTGTGCAATAGTGGCACAAATGTTATGGGAGTAACAAAGCAATTTTGATTGGATTTAAGGCCCACTTCATGAGATGGAACACATATCTGACACTGTTAAAGTGGCTAAGAACCTGAGACTAGATAAATCATGGGCCTAAAGAAACACCTACTATTACTCTACTAAAGGAAAACAGCAATAAAATGACTCTTGATAACATACTGTTGCACCCATAGATCAGTTCTGCAATCAACTCTCATCAAAGAAGCTTCTTCTTGCAGTAGATATACATTAACATAGAGACCCATAACTGGATAATGTAAAGAGAGTCATAGACTTTGGAGCACTTAGTCTTAAATGGTATGTCTTCATCAAACTCCTCCCATCAGGGTTCAGGCATCTATATGGAAGAGTAGGAGGAAAGATTCAAAGATCCAGAGGTTGTGTATGATTCCAAGGAAACAGTGTCTTTCAGACATAACATAACTGATATTCTCAGGAACATAACGGATATGTCTGAGAGACTGTGACAGCACTCTCAGAGCCTGCTTATGTTCAAGCCAGACAAATCACTGCACTGAAAATGGGAATTAGACACAAAGTCCCACCATTATCTAAGAAACTATTTGCAATTGATGCTTGCTGGGAAATGGGAAAACTAGTTTTCTCCAAAGAAGTGTCATTGGGTATATCAAACATACTCCAGAGCAGGCACCATGCCCAGGACTAGCTGGACAACCAAAAATGGGCTCCATGTATTTTGGACAGGAGGGATTTTTGTTTCATTTTATTTTATTTTGGCATCTTTAAAATCTCAGTGTTTTAAAGGGCATTTTCAATCCAAATTAAGCTTGGACTGAATTTAAAATAAAGAGATGTTTGTTTCCTGCTGGCTTTGATATACTATTAGGCTTTGATATACTGTTTAAAAATCTTTCTATGAGACTATTTTGTAAAGTGATCTTTTTCACTTGTGTTGGAAAATGTAAATAACCTTTAACAGAAGTACTCCAAAAAGGAGTTTATTGTGTTCTACAATGGTCATACCTGGGTAGACTGTTCTTCTCTCTTTAGTTATCAATACTTTAATTATAACTATAACAATATTTAATTCTATATGTGATACAAGCAGATATGAGTGGAATTAATTCAGGTTTTTTTCCTAGTCAAATATAGAATTTATTATCAATAAAAAGATTCAAAAATGAACTATAAAAGTAGACATGACTTAAGCTCTGAAATTTTTTCTTATGAACTTGCTTTTATATAATCCAAAGAAATGACTGGACTATTAGGTGGCACAAAATAGACAAAGGACACGGGAAAGATTAGGGATCATAAAGGATTCCTGCTTTATTATCTTTTAAAGGAAATCCTGTTTTCAAAGTCTCTGGTGAGAACATAGAATGTTGCCTTTCCAAAAGCAAAAATGTTCTTTTTGAAGTCATACAGAACATGTGTTATGTCACCCTCCAGCTGGGAAAGTGAGAGACTGTGCTGCCTCTTAAACAGAAAGTATTGGTGTTGTTGCCAATCATGGTACCCACATGTCCTTTAGACCTAGTGCAAGTAAAAGATGTTACATGCTTTGTGTGTTTTTTTTTTACTTCACAGAAGATGAGTGTGCTTTGAAATTTAGTCCTGTGTATCCTGCAAGGGCTGAACAAAACCTATTCATAAAATGGCATGTATGAAAGCAATGGCTTCCATATTAAGATCAGTGCTCTGTCCCTTGGTGTTTTCTAAAGATTTGTTAGTGAACTAAAAGTTTAATTCTCTTCTAAAGCTTTGTTACCTTTTAACTATTTTTTATGGCTTTAAAAAAATGTATCCACTTCAGAAGACCACACAGCAGCCTTCATAGAATCCCAGTTGTGGATAAGGTTACAGAAAAGAAGAAAGGGTAGTAGATAAATACACTTGGCCAGTTAAATTTTCATTCATGTTTGAAAGCTAAATTGTTTGCAATAATTTCAAAACAGGTATTCTCTGAGAAGTCCTGTAGTGAATATTTTTTCAAGGACATCATTTATACTAATAGAAATTTTCCTCAAGAATGCCTTGATATGTGTGTTTTCTTTCTCAATGCGTTTTTTTCTGAGGGATTTTATGCTGTTGTGTTTTCTTTTAGAGCATGGAGTTCTCAAACTGTGGGTCACAATCCCTTTGACAAACCTCTTTCTCCAAAAATATTTGCATTACAATGCATGACTCTAGCAAAATTAGTTATGAAGTAGCTATGAAAATAATTTTATGGTTAGGGGTCACCACAACATGAGAAACTGTATTTTTTTTCAACTTGGTGAATCAGTTTGTTTTATTGTGGTTACTTACAGGAGTATGGGTGAGGGGTTATTTACAAGACTGGGGATGACTCAAAGACTCTTTTATTACCAAAAGCTCAGCCCAGCATGGGGGACAGCTAATGAAAATGCAAGCACTAGAGCTCACTACACAATTTGTAGGTAGCTCAACAGTTCAGAGAGAATCTATTTCAGGCAGCTCAGTTGCTCTGAGTCTCTTCTAGGCAGTCTGGGATTTTATAGGCTTATGGAGAAAGAGATCAGTTTCAGGGATTTCCTGAAGCTTCTAAGTTGTTTGATTCCTAGACTTTAATGAGCTTCTTCTCAAGATGGAATGCCATATCTTGTTTTGAGAAAATTGCTACAGGATACTATTCTCTTTCTCACAATAATCGAATGCCATATTTCTGCTTATAAATTCAGAATTTGTCACGATCATTAAGGGACAAGGTTTTGTTGTTTTGTTTTATTTTGTTTTTTTTTTCAATGTTTCTAGGATTTTATCCAATACCAGGACAAGTCAGCAGAGTATTTTCCTGCTCACCCTTGCTCACGAAAAACAAGTCTGCTTAAAGGATCACAGCATTAGGAAGGGTGAGAACCCTGCTTTAGGAAACCAAGGAAAGTGGGTGATATTATTTCTTCTTAAAATATTCCCAAGGCAGATGACTTCTGAGCCCCTTATTTGCTTCTATAGCTAAGGTATCTTTGACTATGTCACCCATCAGATGAAAATACATACACCAAAATCTCTAGATGATCAGTGTTTAATTACCTGTGTCTAATCGCACCTCACATGTAATTAATCATATACTAGTTAATATAAAGTATCTCCAAGTCTTCACCTTAGTCACATTTCTACATGCCATGTTTTCTCTATGTTTTATGAGTGCTAGAGGGAAACGAAAGCACATATTCTGGTCCTGAAATAGAGCATGTTCTATACTCCAGTATACTATTGCTTAAGTAGAGCTAAAAAGTTTAGTGCTTTTAGAATAACACATGTATCTGTAAAATTTTGTGAGTGTGTGGCTCATAGGTCATTTAGCATTCAGATGAAGAAAATCCATTCACTCACTAAAGATCTTTTAGTGCTAAATCATTAGCTGATATTATATATAAAAATATCTTCAGTCCTTTTGGACATGGTAAAGCATAGATACAAACCAAAGTGAAACATCTGACCTTTTATCTAGTCAGTGCTATATGAATTGTGAGCCACATACCTGAATGGACATGCAACTAATGCATACAACAGAAACCTTCACAAGAACCTGACTTCACTCTCTTAAAATTGCTTCTTGCTGAATTGGGACATAGGAAACCTGTTTGGGGGCCCAAATAAGAATGGTTAAGTGGGTTAATATTAACATTTGTTGTCAAGTCTTTTTGTGCTCAGCTATTCAAATGTCCTGAGAAGTTTGTAGTAAGAAGATGAACATTGGGTGGGAAAGTTCAGGGCCTTACTGAAGTCCTGGCTACAACATTCTGTGAAATTGGACCATCTTAGCTAGCCGTTTTGACGTTGTTCTGGTTGTAGATTTTTGAGGAAACAGCTATTGAGGCAGTCTGTGAGGCTGGAATATCTGGGCTGCTTGTCTTCTTTGGTATCTGGTCCTGTAACAGTCTGTGAGGCTGGACCATCTTAGCTAGCCATTTTAAAGCTTTTCTGGATGTAGATTTTTGAGGAGACAGCTATTGAGGCAGTCTGTGAGGCTGGATTATCTGGGTTACTTATATTGTTTTCTTTGGTGTCTGGTCCCTTTTCTTCAGAAGTTTCAGTTGTCCAGTTGTCCCTGGACTCCTTAGTTGGATGCTTTTAATCTCCTGGAAAGATAAAAACAGAACCTTTCCCTAATTCTAACTCTGGGGTGTTACTTTTTGGCAGGTAATATCTTTCCTAGAGCAAATTGGGGTTTTTTGGACAATATAAAAAGTATTATCTTTCAATTGAAATTTTAAAAAATTCTTTTGAAATTTTGGAACTAAATATACCTTTAAGTGTATATATTTTGAGATCACAAAGGACAATTCACTTTGAATTTGAGCTTGCCTTTTGCAAGCAGCTTTTAAACTTAAATCATTCTAAATCTTTTGTGCCTGCCTCTGCCTTCCAAGTGTTGGAATAAAAGGCATGTGCCTCCCAATCACTGCCCCATTCCCAGAATGTGGGATGGGTGATGTTTTTGTTCATTTAATGGGTTATAGATGTTTGTTGTTATTTAGAGGGATTGCTCACAAGTTATTAAATTGCCTTGTGAAACTAGGTTTAGGAGGTTAGACATAGAGATTTCTCTCTTTTTCTTTTCTCTATCCTTCTTTCTCTACTATGTAGACAGGGAAAGACTTGAAAAAAATTGGATATAGACATGATATAGCAATGATAAAGAAAAAAGGGGAGATTATTGAATCTACTCATATCTTTGTATATTGATGTAAAAATAAACTTATATTCAGCTACATTGGTATAGATCTTTGTATATTGATACAAAATTAAGTTTAACTCTTTTTAAGGTATTGTTCCTATATAATTCTTAAAAATGCAATGTGAAATTCTAGGCCTTTTGATAGCAAATATCACAAACTGTAAAGGATAATTAAGAATGCAAACTAATAGTAATTCAAACTTGTCATTTTGTTAGGTACTAGCTTAGTGTATCACAGATGTTTTCTAAGTTAATCAGAAATCAAGCTGCAAAGAGACAAGCAATATTTGCTTATTCAAATATATGGGGATAGATAAATGGTCTTTTAAAACCTTGAGATCTGTAGAATCTGGCATTTTAAAATGTTTGCTTAACGTAGGATTCTTTGATATTGAGACATGTCAGCTCCTGACAGCACTCTCATTCTATTCCAAGTAGATGATGAGCATCGAAGACTCTCCATTTGAAGATGGCTGCATTAGTGGCAAGCCTGTCACTGAGAAAGAAAAAATCCCTTGCTTTAACTGTAGACAGAATGCTCTCTGAAAAGGACAAACTTGGAAGCATATAAGTGAACAACGTACCTCTGTCAAGACAGGGTAGGCAAGTCCTTCATAATTCCTGCATTACAGTTAATGCCTGTCAGAGATATTGGGCCAAAAGGCTGAAGATAGATGATCCAACGTTATAGAGAGAAATTTGGGACTGTCCAGGCAACCAGTTGTCTGTCATATCTTAGTTTTGGAAGCTGCTTGCTCTACACTTCCTGTTTATTCAGGTATATTTATCATTCTCAGGTTTCTGGTGTGGTTGACGACTTGATAATTATAATCTCACAGTTAAGTTTTAAGTTGTTTAGGAATTTAAAGGATGTTCTCAGTCTAAGAAGATGTTTTTAAGTTGGTAATGCAAATTAGGATGGAAACTGAGTTAGGTTTGGAACTTTAAACTCATTGAGATAGATAGATAATAGAATATTATTATTAGTTGCCAAATATATATGGACTGGACATTGGGGATTTATGTTATATAATTTTCATAATTATTGCCTGATTATTCTTATTGCTTTGTATTATATTTATTGTTAGAGGAAAAAGACTCTTTAATTGGACTAAAAGGGGGAGATGTTGGGGGGGAAATATACCTTAAATAAAAAAAAAATTTTTAAGAGAATAGGAGGGAGAAGAGGAAGTGGGTAGGAGGCTGGGAACTTGAGAGGAGGAGAGAGGGTACTGTGATTGAGATGTAACTTAAAGAAATAGATAAATGTTGGGAAATTAAAAAAAAAAAACCTGACTTCTCATTAGCTCTACGTTTGCAAAATGATACTGTCACATCAGTAAAACTGCAATATTATTAACAATGACTTTTATTAGTAACTATAAATTGTTATATTAGGCCAGCAGAATTGTCAGTGGCTTGGAGTGGCAACCACCAGTGATTGACAGGAGGCCAGTAGTCCTGGATTGCCTTAAATGGTGGCCTATAGGCTGCCACAGCTCTTTTCCAAGTATTTGAATACACTAAGACCTTTCAATGTTTCAATGCTTAGCCCTTAGCTAGGCAGACTCTCAACTAGCTCACATTAATTAACCCTAATTCCAACTACCTATGTCCTAATCCAGCTAATCCCAACCAGTCATGTGGCTTGCTATACCTTCAGGACTCAGACATCCTCTGCTCCAGGGAACTTTCTCTGTGTAAAACCCAGTGTTCTTTTTTGTGGTCCAGGAAGTTCCACCTTCCTGTACTCTTTCTGCCCAGCTAATTGGCCATCAGTGACTTTTGTCAACCAATTAGAGAATGCCTCAGAAAGGACATTAGCCAGATCTTTAAGTATTGAAATCAGCCTCTGAAAACCAATATAGTAGACCTTCCTCTTACACAGCAGCTCAAGCTGAATTAGTCAAAATACAGAAGTGTGATTTACTTTCAATTTCCTGCTTTTTTTCTATCTTGATACAACTATACCCTAGAGATATAGATGTATGATGTAGTCAGGATGCTCACCATCAGTATTTTATTCAGTGACACAGAGCTCATTTACCTCTCCTGCATTCCAGTTTTAAAATGTTTTGTTTGTTGATACTTTTAAAAACTTTCCAACTTTTGTGTATGTGAAGTTGCTAGTAACTATCTTTACCAGGTTAGCCTGTGGACAGGTCTGTGAGAGATTTTCTTGATTGTCTTTTATGTAGGAGGGCCAAGGATACAGTGGGTAGGTAGTACCATCCTTAGGCAGGCAGTCCTGGCCTGTATAAGAAAGCTAAACTAGGCCATCAGCTCATTAGTAAGTGAGCCAGATTAGAGTTAGAGTTCAGGGTTAGTGTTAAGGTTAGGTCTAAGGTTAAGGCCAGGACAGGGTTAGGACTAGGACTCTGATAATTAAGGCTGTGGTTAGAGTTAAGGATTAGGAGTTAGGAGTTAATGTAATAGGTACTGGTAGAAATTTGTTGATTTGGGCTTAAGAGTTTGGTTAGGGCTAGGGTTAATTTAAGTACTGAAATAATGTTGTTGAAACTACTATGGTTAATATTAACACTAGATGTAGGATTAGATTGAGGGTTAGTTTTAAATTTCAGGATAGGTATATGACTAGATTTAAAGTTAAGGCTAAGTAAAAGGATTGGGTTAATGTTTAATGCTAGAGACAGAACTAGGTTAAAGGAACATGTTAGGACTATTGCTTCAGTTAGGTTTCATTTAAGTTTAAAGATTGGGCAAAGGTTGTTGTTAGTGTTATTTGTAGCTTATAATTAAGCCTAAGGATAGAGTTAGTGCTATTTCAATGGTCAGGCTTAATGTTAGGAAAGGCTTAACTTTAGCATCAGGTCTAGGTGTATGTTTATGATTAGATGAAGGGCTACCAGTAGAATTAGGGTTATGGTTAGGGATAAGGTTAGGGCTAAGGCCACAACTATCACTGTGAAATCTATAGTTAAGTCC
>CAJQZJ010030155.1:0-14258 GCA_907164525.1 Lophiomys imhausi | reverse complement strand
TGTGTATGTGTGCATGTGTAGACAAGGTGTCCATCCATGGCCAATGCTGGGCAAACATGGACATCTCATAAAGGATGGAATTTGCATGTGGCTAAATGAAGGAGGCCCTCATCACTAAGTCTAAGTAAACCAAAGCTAGACTACCACTTCACTAGGCAAAGCAGCAGGTTTTCAAGCCAAATCTCCCATCTGTTTTGGAGATTTCTTTGTCACTAGGGTGATCCACAAGGAGTGACACAACTCCTTTCCTTCCTCTTGAGCTGTTTTTATTCTTGTTCAGATACCCACTTTTGTATTACACACAAAATTAGGAGATAAGATAAAAATGAAATGATTATATCTTTTTAGTAAGTGTATGATGGCCCCAATGATTTCAGCAACATTGATTGAATAACTCATGTCTTGAATCCAGAGAACTTTCTAGAAAAGCCATTACTACCTCTCTTCACAGTGCCTATGGTAATAATCATCGTGTTCTCAGAGACTGTGGCTTTCCTCTTCCCTCTACTGGCTTGTTAATCTAAACCCTGGGCATTTTGTAGGTGAGCTGTCCTCTTACCTTGTGTAGGATATTTTGAGGTGCCTACAGGAAGTATTGGCACTTGGGAGTCAGCTCATCTACCCAGAGAAAGGCAGAAGCTATATCAGCAACTATTTGTCTGTGTGTGTTTGTGTGTGCATGTGTGCACGTGTATGTGTGGTCACATGCATGCATTGTGCGTGTGCCACAGAACACATGTAGAGGACAACTCTTGGGAGTCAGTTGTTTCCTTATTCCACAGGTTCTTGGAAAAAACTCAGATCATCAAGGCTTAACTGTCATGCATGTTAAAACCTGAGTCATCTCTCAACTCTATTTTATATTTAAAAAATCCTAGGACTTAGGTGGCAACTACAAGTTTGATGTCACTCTGGGGTATAGGTAGCAAGAGATCTTGTATAAAAAACAGGTTTAGGGATGGCACACAGAAGAGTCTGCTATATGGATGGGCTGAAGAAGGCTTTTGCAGGGCAGCTGTTGACACTCAGCTCTGAATGTGGCAAAGAGTCATTTAAAGCAGAGAACTGACCAGGCTTCCTTAGAAATCAATAAAAAGAGAGGCATGTGGCTTCTATCCATGTGGCTTCCCTATCCAGTGCTCCTTTTCACTGCTGCAATCTGTTTGTAACTGAGCCTTAAATGATTGTCAAGAGTGAAAAGAAAGGCTTTGGAGAAAGGAAAGTCTAAAACCACAAATGAATCAAAAGCAAAGACTATTCAAAGTGAAGTCTTCCATCACCTTCTCAGGGCCAGACCTGACATTCTGATACTCTCCATAAATGATAACGTCCAACTTAGAAAAATATATATCAATGCCCAGACTGCAAGGTTGGGGGATGAGGAGGGGGGTTTGCATCCCATGGCAAGAGTTATTTAAAGTCGTTGAGATAATAAACCCTTCATTCTTATAACAAGAGTGAGATAATGAGATGTTAATCCTTCCAAGATTTAATAGATTTATTATTCTAATGAGCTACACCCGGCAGCTTTGAACTGTACGTAAAAGCTTATTAATCTTTTGACAGATGCTGAGGGTTTTTTTGTCACTTGGTTTGGGTGTTTGACTAGAGAGTTATAGCTGAAGTTGCTCATTAGTGTTTTCCTTATGGCATAGAGGAATATTGAGGATTGCTCTCTCTGTCATTCTGAATTTATTGAATTCAACTATGGGAATAAAACTTTGCACAGCAGAATTATGAGGAACAATGATGGAGATTACGTGCTGTGCAGGTCCAGTGACAAGCAGAATTAAACAGAAATGGTAAAGGTTCTTATCTGCTGCCCATCAGATTCAGTCTTATGAATTTAATAGCCTTAATAATTTAATAAAATTATTCTGAACACCAATTTTGTGCCATGCACAGTGTTGATGCCAGGAATAAAGAGCAGTTGGGGTATGGTTCTGCCTTGGAAGATCTCAGCACGAAGGGAGCTTCTGGGAGACTTCTGGCTAGACAAAGGGAAAAGTGAGCATCAGGCTTTCTGGATCAGAAGGCTTGGCATAGTGGAGAACTGTTGTGGCTCGGATATAAGAGTAAGGAAATCAGCAACTGATGGCTGCCATGGGAGGAAGAGTCAGTTTAGGGATGTAGTCCATGAGAGACTACCCATGCTCTGGTAGGTGGACCTACACCCATGCACACACTGGCATCACTAAGTGAGCTCAGTGAGTATTTTTAAAAGTACACATAAAGTTGGAAGGAAAAATTGGACATTGGGGGATAGGGGAAGAATCAGAAGGGGAAGAATGAAGGTTAATTTCATCAAGAACATTATGTGCATGTGGTACATACCCCAAAACCCTAGCACTTGGGATGTAGAAGTATGAGGATAAGGAATTCAAAGCTGTCTTGGGCTCCATGAGATCATCCATCAAACGTCCATCCAATAACAACAATAACAAATAAATAATTTAAATAAAATTTAAATAATTTAAAACAAAATGTGATAGTACACTGTTGTAATGTCAGCACTCAGACAGCAATCTAACTTTATCTCATAATATGTAACCCAAACCCTATATTTAAATGATTATCACCATAATAGTACTGTCTTATACAGTAACTACTACACACTTGTTTTCTGTGCCATATCATGTAAGGTGATAACGATAAACTCTATGTTCTACTCAGCTTTGTATATTATCTCCCAGCACTGCTCCTATCACGTATTTTGTACTGACAAACACTTATTTAACTAATAAAGAGATACTAGAGAGACAAAGAGAGAGGAAGGCACAAATCAATCTAAGGAGGGGGTAGAGACTGAGGAGACTTCAGCAGAAAGCACAGTGGTAGGTGGCCATTGGTGATGTACATTTCTGCAGTACCTTTTTGCATATATTTTTGGCCATGATGATGCAATAGAAGTGAGATCGATTTTTACATCTGACTCAGCACACATGCAGGTAAACCTAGCAAAG
The DNA here is from genome assembly GCA_907164525.1 of Lophiomys imhausi. Taxonomy (NCBI): domain Eukaryota; kingdom Metazoa; phylum Chordata; class Mammalia; order Rodentia; family Muridae; genus Lophiomys; species Lophiomys imhausi. The sequence goes on along the minus strand of CAJQZJ010030155.1, from coordinate 11,295 downwards.
CATCATGAACTAAGTCATAGTTTGCTACACTTCAGCAGTGGATGCTGAAATGATATTTTCCACTTTATTATACTTTACATATTTGAAAAACTGATATCAGGAATCCAAGATGGCGCTGTCCATAGAGCATTGTATCTGAGCAGTAGGTGAATGAGATTAGTCACTGTGGAGTGAATGTGAGGTCCCGCAGCCGACTGTGAAGCACAGACGGTGTCTGAATTTCTGCAGCGAGCACTGAGACCTGCCACCACTTGAAACACCTCATGTAGTTCCCAGGAACACCACCCTGAGATCAGTCAGCTTGGTTGGTCACCCATCTGGAGAGGAGCACCAGCCAGAGCGGATCCAGCCCATGGCTGCAGCCACAGATCAGCGGCCCACCTGTCTGCCTGATATCCAGCCTGAACGTGACCTGCACACCCAACTGGGAAAAACTTAGCTGGACCCCAAGAGCAAAGTGCCCCAGCGTTAGGATTACGGCAGGCCCCTGTTCTTATCTTTCCAGGAGATTAACTCACAATATCAGTTGCAGTCCAGCCAAGGGTACACAGTAAGACCCTGTTGTAAAAAAATAGCTTTAAGTTTGTTCTTTTATAATTTTACATATGGATATAATGCATTCTGGTAATCTTGATCCTTGTATTTTTCTTGCAAATCTCTTCCCCACATTCATGCTATAATTATGAAGAATCAATTAATAAAGAAAAACTCACAAATATAATGTATAAAATCAACTTTTACTTAAGTGAAGTATCTGCTACTAAATGATTATGTATGGTGACAGGGAATATCAAAGTAAAGGCACATCAAGAAATTATATGAATTTAATTTTTAGATAAATACAATTATTTTTCAACTGTTCCTGAGGACTGGGTGAATGCACAGCACTTCATAGAAGCCATAGTTAACTACTACCAAAGGGATATTTTTGACAGCTACTGCATGGTTTATCACTCTGTATTTGACGTTTTCTATTAAAATTAAATAGAGTGATAGACATATACCTATTATTGCCCACAATTTAAAGACATGACATGCCAGGGCATCCCGCTGGGCCGTGCTGGGGGGCCATGCCGGCGTTTGGCCTCCTGTCCAATCCAGGAGATTAGTGCTGTGCTGGCGTCGCGTCTTGTCCTGTGCTGGGGTCCCCTGCTGTTCCAGCATGCTGTGCAGTGCCGGTGTCTTGTGCCCTGTGCCAGCATTTAGTGCCGTTTTGTGCTGGCGTGTTGTCCCGTGCTGGTGTTTAGTGCCGGCATCTAGTTTAGTGTTGGCGTTTAGTGCACACCAGCATGGCACTCTGGCATGGCACGCCGGCACCGGACGTTGGCACAGCACCACGGCTCGGCATGACACAGCACCACGGCATGGCACCACGGCACGCCGGCATGGCACGACATGGCATGGCACAGCGCATTCCATGGATGGTTAATCTATTATTTTCTAACTAGATTCTGAGCAGTCTGGGTTATTCTTTTTCTCTGTGTACATGGACATTGTAAGTATTTATTTTTTCCCTAAAGAATTAGTTTGTAATCAGTTACCCAAGGTTATTCACATGAATCTCTTACTGTTTTATTTTTTTCCAGTTTACAGTATAATACATTAAATAATCACAAAAGGTACTGGGAAATTTTGAGTTAGGAAAGGGTTATCTCACTGAAACATGCAGGAGGGTAAATAGTTATTCTCACAGCAATTCAGTGTATATGAATGATTTTAAAAACGTTCCATAAGCCTGAAATTATGAAGATGACATTCTTCATCTGTTCTCCCATATATTGCCATGATTTTTGACAAGTTGTATAAATAAACCACATTGTTTGATCTTTAGTTGCAAATGCTGAACAGGCTTAGATGTTTTAGGGAGTCATTTTTTTGTCATATATTTCATTAAGCACCTTCAGGCTCCTCTAATATTCCACCCCAGCCTCAATCCTTTACTTGGTGTAAACCAGATAAACTCAGAAGATAAGAAATGAGACCTGCACTGCCAACCCACCTCACCATGAGAAAACAGATGACCAAAAAAAATATTGGTTTGTTAAAACTCAGACGGGTGGTTAATTACACTTCGGTATCTATTTACACAACAAAACAGCACCCTCAATGGAAAAGCATATTTCTCAGATATGCCTTTGTGAAAAGGGACTTGTCCTAATAATGATAAATACTGATACAAAGCAGTAAATCTATTAATTTGGTTATTTTATGTATTTTTGTGATCGATGATAGATACACGACAAATTCATAGCTTGTAGGTAGATGGTAGATTGTTAGCCAGGATTCTCTGGAGAAACAGAACCAATACTTCCTGTTTTCCTTGAACCGTGAGCATTCTTCTCATCTGCTGTCTCAAAGCTGGAGAGCAGGAGAAGAGGGTGATGACATTGTTATTTAGCCTGTGTGTCAGGTCGCTGGTCTGAGGACCAGGGCTGGTATTTCTGTTCCAAATTCTGAGGAAACTGAAAACAAGAGATCCATTGTCTAAAAACACAGGTATCTTGACAACTGTATCTCTCTTCTATTGTGAGCACAAGTGTGTTGTATAAAACATGTGAATGGGTGTGTGGAGGTCACAGGTTGCAGGGAGGGGTCTGTTTTCTCCTTCCACTATGTGAGTTCCAGCAATCACACTCAGGTTGTGTGGTATGGCAGCAGCAAGCACCTTTACCAGTGCAGCTGTCTTACTTTTTTTTTTTTTTTCAAGACAGGGTTTCTGTGTGTAACAGCTCTCGCTGTCCTGCAACTCTCTTTGTCGAACAGGCTGGACTCAGACTCATAGAGATCTGTCTGCCTCCGCCTTCCAAACGCTGGGATGAAAGGCGTGTGCATCCATGCCCAACTATGAGCTGTCTGACTTTTTAAATGGCACTTTTGGTACAGTTTGGTTAAAAATACTTGGTTTTGTTCAAGTGATTGACATTAATCTCAGTTTCTTTTTCCTCATCTTGTAGTCTTGACCCTTGTTGTTTTAAATGCTTCTTCTCTGTTCTTGACAAGTACATAGTGCAATTTCTCTTTGAGTATTCAAGAATTAAACATTTTGAAAGTTTTGTTCATATTCATGTTATAGAGAAAAAAAATCAAGTAGGTGAGGTGGCTCAGTAGATAAAGGCAACTGTGACCAAACTTGTCACCTGAGAATCGGAGTTCAGACTTTGGAACCCACATCATGTCAGGAGAGAACTGGTTCCTTCAAGTTGTCCTCTGACCTCTACATGTGCACTTTGTTGCATAAGTTTACACACACACACACACACACACACACACACACACACACACACACACAATAAGTGCAATTTTAAAACCAGGTTATCATAAATACATTTCGCTATGCAATACTTTTCATCTCAAAGACTGATGTTTTCACTAAAACTCTCAGTAGTCCAACCAACTCAAGCTATCTATGATTAAATCATCTGAGCCCCCAACATCTGTACACAGCTCTCTTCACAGATTCCCTCTATTGTCTTTTGTGTATTTGGTAAATAACATGATGTTTTAGCAGGGAATGTTTTGCATTAAAATCATATAAAAATGCTCTCTGCCACTCCTATATAACATGCCTGTTGTATTTTTCTTAAAGGTTCTGATTATTTTAGCATTTTTACCATACCAAAACATGTTCTGATGTGTTTTATACTTTACGGTTTGAGTTTACAGCAGGGAACAATTTATTATTGAGTAGAATGATATCTAGACATGACTGAAGAAATCTGCAGAGACTCATGAGACTCACGTTAACTCTAGTTATTTTTTACATTGCAATTCATATAGGGCATAATGACTAGAAGATACGAGCACTGTGAACTGAGCCAGTACAGACTGCCAGTGTATCGACTCCTTTCAATTTTACAGAAGCAGAAGATGCTTCTGTGTTGGTATAGAAGATGCTTCTGTAATTGTTTGCCTTCTTCATGACTAATAATGTTTCCAATCTCCCAGAAATATGAGCAGTAGTATTCAGTACCTTACCAAACTACATGCATAGTGTTAATTACAAATAATAATGGGACTGTTGATTAGTGAGTAACGGTGCTTGCCACCATGCATGGCAACTCAGTTTAATCTAGGTATGTAGTTGGTGGCATTAAAAAAAAAAACTGACTCCCACAAGTTATTCTCTGACATGCATGTGGATGCATACTCATGCATACGCAGGTACACACATGCACACATACACACTCAAACACATGTATGCCCACATGTTCATGAATATGCTTATCTGTGCACATGATGCACATATGCACTCATATAAATAAATAAGGACACAAATTAATAATGTTATAATAGAAGCCCCCACCACACTAATTGTGAAATAGCATCGGCCAGAATTAAACTAACATCCACTCGACAGAGCGGCAGAGGAGCTCGTGATTGTAGAAGTGAGCTAGTGTTTCTCAAAATGTCTCCAGAAAAGATCCTTCACTACTTCAGGAACATCTGAAATACCTCACTGAAAACACACAGGAAAACAGGTATCTGGAGCTGAAGATTCCAGCCAAGAACAAAAGAAAACACTTAGTGTAACATCAGCAACATAAGAGAAAATGGGGGTCCAAAACAAACACTGTGAGGAAGTAAGGAAAGTCAAGAAGCAATGGGAGGGAAGTGTTGCAGAATAACAGAGGAAACAACACGGAGCTTGTATATGGCCACTATGGAAGATAATGGTAGAGGAAATGTCCTACAATCAGTAAGACACAGAGTAGAAGCAATTTTACAGAGGATGTGTTTTGTGGATATAATAGAATATTTTCCTGGTGTTATAAAGTTGGTTGAATGGCATTTGAAAGACAGTCAGGTTCCTATCTTGGAATTTATCCAGGACTAGAGAGAAAGGCTTCAAAGAAGAGGTAAGCAGGTTTTACAGGGATAACTGGACAACTGAAATCTCAGAAGAAAAGAGAACAGACACCAAAGAAGACAAGTAGTCCAGATGATCCAGCCTCGCAGACTTCCTCAATAGCTATTTCCTCAAAAATCTACAACCACAGTGATTTAAAATCGCTAAGTAAGATTGTTCAGCCCCACAGACTTTTTCAGCCAGAACTTCAGTAAAGTCCTGAAGTTCAGCCTCTGACTGCAAACTTCTTAGGACATTTAAATAGCTGAGCACAGAAGGACTGAACATCAAATGATTTTATTAAGGTGCTTAACCATTTTTCCATTCTTATTTGGGCCCCAAACAGGTTTCCTACATCCCAAATCAGCAGGAAGTAATTTTAAGAGAGTGATGTACCATTGCCAGAAGGCAGGGTGATGTCTGAAAAGGACAAAACTTGGAAGCAGGTAAGTCAACAGCGTAGTTCTGCCAAGACAGGGTAGGCAAGTCCTTCATAATTTCTGTTTTACAATTAATGTCTGTCAGAGAAAAGGGCCAAAAGGCTGAAGATAGGTGCTCTAATGTATGGAGAGAAATTGGGAACTATCCAGGCAGCCAGTTGTCTGTCATTTCATAGTTTTGGAAGCTGCTGGCTCTGTACTTCCTGTATAATCAGATATATTTATCCTTCTCAGGTCTCTGATGTGGTTGAAGACTATATAGTTATAGTCTCATAGTTAAATTTGGAGTTGTTTAGGAATTAAGAGGGTGTTCTGGATATAAGAAGATGTTTTTAAGTTGGTGGTATAAGTTAGGATGGAAGCTGAGTTGGATATAGAACTTTAAACTCATGGAGGTGGATGCATAGTAGAATGTTAAAGTCAGTTGCCAAAAATGTAAGGACTGAACATTGGGAATGTATGTATGCCTTATAATTTTCATAATTGTGGCCTAATTATTCTTGTTTTATATTGTATTTGTTGTTATAAGAGAAAGAGCCATTTGTTGCACTGAAAGGGGGAGAAGTTAGGGGAAGGAAGATATACCTTAAACTTAAAAAAAAAAAAAAAGGAAGCAGATGGGGGTTGTGAGGGGAAGAGGGTGGGACTGGAGCGGGGAGTAGGGAAGGGATTGTGATTGAGAGGTAACTTGAAGAAATAAAAAAAAAATAATAAAGAAAGAAAAACTGATTTCATGACTTGCTAACCCTTTGGCACTATAGAAAAATACACCACCAAAACACAACCAAACAAAACAGTGAGGATAGGTAGCTGACAACTTGACAAGAAAGAGAAAGTAAACTCATGGGCAATGAGATGGTAAAGGATCTGAAGAGTGTTAGGAACATCGACTGAGGGTTTTGAAATCACCAAAAATTGTGATGGGGGTAATAAAAGAGAGAAAGACTGTGCTCTAGAATCAGAATCTTGGGGAAATTGGGGGAAGCTACCAGGAAGAGAAGAGGTAACAATGCTAGGAGAGAAGGAGGATTGTACACCCGATAGGATGTGTTTCAGAGGAATTAGAAGTCTGCATCAGTTGTTTTTCTTGTTGGTATGACAAAATGCCTGAAAAAAGAACCGTAAGGAAGGAGGAGTTTATTTTGACTCCCAGTTTGAGGGCTCCCAGTTTGAGAGCTCATAGTTTGAGAGTGCAGTCTATCACGGTAGGGAAGTAATTGTGGCAGGATCCTGAGACAGATAATCACATGGGCTTTGAAGTTAGGAATCGGAGAGATGAGAGCTGATGCTCAGCTCTCTTTCCCCTTTTCATTCAACCCAGACATGGAAGCCCACTGACTGTGTTTAGGGTGGGTCTTCCCACCTCAGTTAACCCAATCCAGAAACTCCTTATAGATGTGCTAAGAGGTTTGTCCTAGGTGTTGTCATGCTGACAATTGATATTAAACTTCACAAGATCTTTAGAGAGTAGAAAGATTGCATATGAGAAACTTTGAAGAAGTAGAGGGAAGTTATCCTATGTTATGGGGGAAACAGAGTTCACACTCAAAATGGTTACAGAGGATTCAAGTATCAGGGAATGAAAACTTCCATAAGGATAAAGCGAATTAAATGTGTAAAGAGAGGACAGAGAGCATGTTGCACTCTTAACATAATTATAGGATCAAGAAAGTTAAGAATTTGGGTCAGTATAGGAGATAGTCAACCTTGAGGACTACCATACCAGAGATTAATCCTAGTCTCCTCAACATGACCAGGATGAAAATACAGTGTGAACAATAGGCATGCCACTTAGAACTCTTCTGGAGCAGGCTGAACATTTCTCTGTAAGTCTTCTGAACAGTATGTATAATTGAGTCAGAGAGCATACAGGAGATGCATGACCAATGTTTATAGCAAGACCAGGTGAGGGAGAATAATAGAAGAGTAGGTGGAAAAAAAATTAAAAACCAGGTAAAGGAGGAGAGTGTTGTGAATTGTCTTCTGGAAATGGCGTGGCTGCCATACTCATGAATTTATAGTCCACACAGGATTTGCATTACATCAGGCCAGCTGAAGAAATTTTAGTATAGACAGGAAGAAATTCCCAAGGCCCCACCCTTAACAGAACAGCTATGGACATTATTGTTGCTAGAAGAGGAAGAATCATTCTTCTGGGGTATAGCCACTGGTAAGCTGCTCATGCTCCAGTAGATGAGCCCGCACCCATGCACATATGGGTAGCATTAATTGAACTTCATGGGTTATTTTTTTAAAGAAGAAGACATGAAATTGGGAGCATCCAGAGAAAATTGAAATGGGACTTCAGAAGGGTGTAAGATCACATTTCATTGTATATGTATTTGAGATTCTCAAAGAATTTTTTTTTTTTTAAAGAGCAGGTGATGGAAAAGGATGAGATAACATTTCTATTCTTTCTGTAAACACTTAGATGGTTGGTCCAGTGACAGATTAAGACAAAATTAACCACTATCATAGTAAGGAGACACTTTCTATTTCTAATTTCTTGGAAGAAAGTAAGGAAATCACCACAAAGAGGGTATATCTCACCTAGGTTTTGAAGAATGATTTTGCTATCAAAGCAGAGGGAAGTGACCCAAGAAGTAGAAGAGATCTTCAGAAAGAACGGAGGTAAGAACCAGATTAGCAAATAGAGAGAGCAAAGGGCCTCCCATATTGTGATGGAGGCATGCCAGGCCAGCATGTAGCTGAGTTTCTCTTTAGTGATAAAACATGCCAACAAAAATCAACATAAGGAAGAATGGGTTTATTCTGTCTTACAGGGCAGGGAGATGAAGGTGGCAGGGTTTGAAGCACTGGACACATTGTAATGTGGAGGCAGAGAACAATAAATCCATGCTAATGCTAATGCTAAGTTCCACTTAGTCTGGTATGCCATCAGGGAATGCTGCCAATCACAGTGGGTGGGTCTTCCCACTTCAACTAATGTAATCAAGATAATGTAATGCCTGTGGAGGATTATGTTGATTACATTAATTAAGTGGGAAGACCCACCCACTGTGATTTCCAGGTGGTTCTAGATTCTGTCCAGTTGATAATTGCTACTTACGTCCCACGCTAGCTGTTCTAAGTTCTTTGTTTCCTTTCTTCCCCCTTGGTATTTTAGGAATCTGTGAACCTGAAGGTAGATTCCTTCTCCAGGTTACATGGCTTATGCACAAGGGCTTCTTCACCTGAAAATGTCTGCCTCCTACTATGAGAGAGGACTAGATTTACTTGTTCACAGCTGTGTCTCGGCAAGTGTCCCCATAGGGTAACAGGTTCAGAGAAGGAATTCCTGCACTATAAGGAAGATGATTGTACTGCCTTTGGTGGTTTTCTGTAGGCAAATTAATCACCTGTCTTTTATTATTCTACTAACTACTCACTGGGCAACACTCAACAAGGAACAATATAGGGGGACTGAGAAAACTTCCTAAAGGAAGGGAGACCTGAGCTGGGTCTTGTCAGTGGCTTAGAACAAATTGAAAGCTCTAATCCATTCATGTTTCCAAATTAAAGGGAAAGTAGCATGCCAACTTTAGCATGATTTTTAAAGTACAGAATATTCTAGAATTATAAAATATAAGGTAGCAAAATGGTTGCCTTGCAACACAAGCACTAAAACCTGAGTTTGGATTCTCAGAACCCATGAAAATCCAGAGGTGTAGCACCAATATGTAATTCTAGTGATCCTATTGCAAGATGAATAGGGTGTAAAGAGGAAGAGAATCCTCAGAGACTCATAGGGCGGTTAACCTGGTGCACAGGGTGCAAAACACTAAGGGACCTTGTCTCAAATCATGTGAAAAGAAAAGGCTGATGCCCAAGGTTGTCCTCTGACCTTCACACATGCACCATGTGTGTGTAAATGCAGGCCTACACTCACACACATAAATAGGCACATGTTGGGAAATTCTGCTACTAAGGTCAAAGTCTAGCATCATCAGAAAGGCCCTGAGTTCAGTGCAAAATGATGGACTCCCTTTGTGAGCAGGGTCTCCTATTCTCTACCTGGGGGTTCCTGGATTGCCTGACCCCACATTCTCTATCTGAGGAATATCACATAGCCTTCAGGGAAATTACAGGTCTAACTCTTGCTCCCTATAAGAAACCTGCTCAACAACATCTGGGATTCCTGGAACAACTTCCCCATGCTAATGAGATATCTTAAGCATCTTAGCTTTCAGCCAATGACCTTTGCCCATGTCTCTAACATACCTGGAATTCGTCCCCCACTCCCTGCTGCCCATAGGATAATTAGGTACTGTGTTCCCCTTCTTATGATAGGACAGTGCTGCTGCTTGTAAATGTCACATCCTTGGCACTCCTAGCCCCAGCCAATCAAATGCATTCACCCAAAAAACCCCTCCCACTGACCAAGGTTTATAATGTCCCCATTCACGAAATAAATTCCCTCTCTCTCCATTCCTCCACCCTGATAGTCTGAGACTCACTGTTTATTTTGGGCTTGGGAAGGAAGGGCCTTCTCCCTCCCAGAAGAATTCATTGTTGGATCCTCCTGCCTAAGCCAAGTTCCTACTGCCCAGAACCCGTGTCTCGGTGCACAGTGGACAATGTGACTTCTGCAGCCACTGTTGCCACCCCAGCAGCCACCTCTGAAACGTGTAGAGGTGCTGAGCTTCCCCTTTCTCCTGAGCCCTCATTGATTATCATCGTGCTCACCTGCAGTGGTGGCGGATTTCTGGCTGTCCCCAACGCAGCCTCTAGAGTCACCCAAGCCAAGTTGGGCTCTGGAAGTCATTTGGCTTTGTCCAGGAGTTCCGAGGTCCTTGCAGCTGCCTGGCCCAGTACCAGCAACTTAACTAAAGGAGCTGTGACCTTGTGCTGCAGAGAGGGTCTCTCTCTCCTGCATGCTTATTATAAGAGTTGAATCAGTTTTCCATGGAGATAATTCTTTCTCCTGCCTCTCTAGGATATCCTGTGGCACGGATTCCACCCTGCATTTCATTCTTTTTTGCCCACAAACTGACATAGCCTGGGCCTACTGGTGGAGAAGTGTACACTTCTGATTTGTCCTAGCTTCCCTGGAAAATACCCCAAAAGGACTGAGCTCTCTGGAAATCATAGAACGACACACACACACACACAGCATACACATGTATCATAATATACATATGCATAAGGGAAATATGATCCAGTTAGGAAAAGTACCATTTTCTGAAGACTTTGCATGGTGGACAGCTAATATCGTTGTTCTCTATGGAGAATTATTGCTGTATGTAGACAAAGAGGTGGTTCATGTGTCTCCACCAAGGGGCTCTATGTAAACTTATCCTCAGGAGAGGAGGACCAAAGTCTCTTTCCTCTAGATAAGGAACCAGTGACTGACCAAAGGAATGATTCCATTCATTCTAGTTACTTTCAGAAATGTGGAGGACCCTAAAACAGCTCCTCCCACAAAGTCACACTTCATCATGGATGCTGGACACATCACGCAGCCTCCTGGAAGCTGCATCACGGAGTCCCTCTTTCATTAATCTTCTACTTTCCATATGTTCTAGAATTTCCCAAGATGACTTGCAGCTGAAGGAAGGACAGGAGGAATAGTAATGGCTGGATACAATAAAATGTGCTTGAAAACCTATATTGTTGTATTCATCTCTAACTATTAAGTGATAATCACATAGCAGAATAGCAAATTACATTATCAGTCACATAAGTAATAAACCAAAAATCATTCTCTTTTAAAAACTTTTTGGGGTTGGGTAGATGGCTCAATCAGCTAAAGTGTTTGCCATGCAAATGTGAGAATTTGAGTAAAGAGTTTAAAAATCTATGTATCTGTAATTCTAGTATTCCATTGTGTATGTGGAGACAAAACCAGGAGAAATCCCAGAAGTTCATAGTTCAACCTGGAATACACTGTGACAAACAGAAAGAAAGAGGTCTTGTCTGAACAGAGGTTATCCTCTGATCTCCACAGGCTTGGAGATCACACACACACACACACACACACACACACACACACACACACACACACACACA
>CAJQZJ010030153.1:0-11099 GCA_907164525.1 Lophiomys imhausi | reverse complement strand
TGACTGTGTTTTCTTTATTGTTTCTATTTCTATTTTCATGTCTTGTATGGTTTTGTTCGTTTTGTACATTTCCTTCTCCAGCTTGCTTGTTTTTGTATGAAAATCTTTCATGGCTTTTTCCTTTTCCTGTTCAAGCTCTGTCACCTTGGCTTGGAGCTCTTTAATGGTGTTGTTCCTTGTTTTGATTTGTAGAATTGTGGTTTCTTTGAATTCCTTCATAGATTTAAGTTCTTCTTGCAGGGACTCCAGCACTTTCCATACTGCAGAATTGTCAATGTTTTCATGTGTTTCTGTTGGTGTGTGATCATCCGAATTGGATGAGCTAGGGTGGTTCTGCTTTGTTGGAGTCATAATTCCTTGATTTCTATTTTTTTTTTTTTTTTTGGTTTTTCGAGACAGGGTTTCTCTGTGTATCCCTGGCTGTCCCTGACTCACTTTGTAGACCAGGCTGGCCTCGAACTCACAAAGATCCGCCTGCCTCTGCCTCCCAAGTGCTGGGATTAAAGGCGTGCGCCACCACCGCCCGGCTTATTTTTTTTTTTTTGACCTTTCGCCATTGGATGCATTTAGCTGTCTGTTTTCTGTGCTTGGAACCACAGTGGATGATTTGGTGCAAGGGACGAGTTACTTGGCTATCTGTTGTTGCTTACAGGGAGATTTCAAAGTCACTGTGATTTTAATGGCCAGAGGCACTGTGATCTGGTGCAGCCTATTCCCAGGTTGTGAGTAATGGACCAGGATTGTTTCACTGCTCCCAATTCAGACTTCTCTGTGTTGCACTCTGAATTATCAGCCTGTAATGGTTCTGATGGTATGGGCCTGTTTGCCCAGGCACAGATTCTGTGGCCTTTGTTTGTCGTCCTGGAGGCTGACAGGGTCTGGCTCCACACCTGATATGTCTGGATTTTCCAGGATACAGCTATGGTCCCGATTTCTGGTTTCTCTCTAGTCTTCTCGCCACAGGGCTGGACCCTGTGCCTGATTCCCTTCCTGTCTGCACCGCCACAGGTCCCGTGGGTACCCCAAGCCCCGGATCCTCCGGCTGCCTGAGTGCACCTCTCGTCCCAGCAGCTCCGCCGTGGGTGCACGGACCCCTGGCCCCACCCACCCCTGTCTCTCTCCCCAGATGACCTGCCGTGGACTGGCGGGGATTTGGCCCTGCCAGCCGTGCTCCCTCCCCAGCTGCGCTACCGTGACCGCCTGCCTTTGTGTTCCCAGCTTCCCACGCTCTCTCGGAACCTCCCGCCCTCCGCTTCACGAGCGGCTGCGGACCACCCACTGAGCCCCCTGTTTGTTCCTTGCTAAGGCTTCCACTATCTCGCAACCTTTTCTAAGTGGGTATAAGTTCAACCTGATGTGTGGGGAGCCCAATAGGACAGCGATCTATGGCCAAGTGGACCCTGATTCTGCCTGCTGTAAGTTGGGATCGATGTTACCAGGCGCCTCACCAAATGGGAGTTCCCGAATCCCCGGTTTAGTGGCCTCCGTGTCTGTGAGAGATGGGGAGAGCCTTGCCCTGGGACTTTTAACAGTCCCTTGGGAGCTGTGAGTGTTCGGGGGGGGGGGAGTCTAGCCCCTCCGGTTTTTGCACAGTGCCCAATAACTCTGTGTTTTGTTTTTTTTTGTTTTTTTTTGTTTTTTTGTTTTTTCAAGACAGGGTTTCTCTGTGTAGCCCTGGCTGTCCTGGACTCACTTTGTAGACCAGGCTGGCCTCGAACTCACAAAGATCCACCTGCCTCTGCCTCCCGAGTGCTGGGATTAAAGGCGTGCGCCACCACCGCCCGGCGCAACTCTGTGTTTTTTATGGCTCTTTTTTCCCCGCGTTCAGAATGCGTCAGTGTAGGTCGCCGCCATCTTCGCTCCCCCTCCTTTGTACTTCTAACTGAAAGAGTTCTTGTGTGCTCAAAAGTTAGCCTCTAGGTTATCCGGAAATACTCTGGTCTATTCTGAAATAACCGCCCCAGCAGCACATGAAGACATCTCTACAGGGTTGGGTCAGAACAGTTACAGCATCTATGCACAGTCCTCTGGCCTCGCCACCGCTGTCCCAAGAGTAGGGCTGCTGTGAGCTGGTTCCTTTGCCTCCAAGTGCCCCTGGTGCTACTGCGGGGACTCTCTTCTGCACTTAATCGCCCACCACAGCCTGTTCGCCTGTCTTCTTCCAACCCCTATGCTACTTTCCTAACCACTTCACTTTGTATCTACTGCTTGTATTTGGATATAGCTTAAGCATGCCTCCCTACGTGTTTGCGTACTGGGAGTTTCATGAAACAGTGTGGCAACGTGTCCAAATCTTTGTACGGTAAATACATAATTATGTCCCAGAGTGTGCTGCTGCCTCCAAAGAATTCCTCTTGCTCCTGGTTCTGAGACGGGAATCAGTTCCTGTGAGGGCAAACCTGCAGCGTCCGGTCTCATCATGTGACTTGTTCTCTCACATTTTTCTGCCATAATTCCATCCCCATGGTAACAATCTACCAAAGGGGTCTTCCCAGAGCCAAGCAGATGCCAGCACCATGCTTTTAGACTTCGAAAATGGTGAGCTAAATAAATCTCTTCCTTCGTTACTCACAGGAAAGTATTTTGGTAGAGGAACTGAAAATGGATTACAGCATTGACGCCCCATTTCCTTTGTGGTTTTTCTTTTACAATTTCTGACCTCCTGTCCCCTTTTTCCATGAGGGATTTGAGTTTAGCACTTAAAATGATAATAATCTCAGATTTACACAGCAAGTATTCTGTCCCAACTTCTATCCAAACCATTGCATCTTGATTAAAAAAAAAAAAAAAACTAGCCCCTGTGGCTCCAACAAACATATTAATTCATCCAACAGATCTGGCCAAAACCATCCCACAGAGACTGAAGAGAGGAGTAGGCTATCCAATAAGGGGAAAGGCATCAAAATATCAGACCTGAGAATCACTGCCTCACCAAGTTGATATGAAATGCACAAATCCCTGGTCCAGCACCACCTGATGACTGGAGCCCTATTACCCCACCCCTCTAAGATGGTTCTCTGACTTACCTATTGATGAAATAATTTACCTCCAGGCAGCTCTGATATTCACAGATTCCCATCCTCAGACCCCCCCCCCCCCCCCGTGATTGCCCTCGTCGTTTTTTGAGTGGATCCTAGGGTATCTCTCTAGGGACTGCAGCCCGCCTTGGCACCGCATCTGTGTCTTTCACCCACAGATATCTTTTATTCCTTCTCATGGTTGTTTGACTGTGTTCTTCACAATGTTGGGATTCTGCCATGTCCTCTCCACTTGATACCTGGCCAAGTGTGTTTTGTGCCCAAGCATTGTGTGTTACTTTTATCTCACTTCTTCCATGCACCTCTTCATTCTCTGCTGTAATAAATCAAGTGAGACTGTTCATCACCATCATCCAAGAATTCTTAGACTTAAGGTCCCCAGAGCCCAATAACATCAAGCCTGCCGCACTGACTAGAATGAGCCTCATCTTCATATTTGCCCTTGAGTCATAGACAATTGGCATTCAAAATCACCTGGGGTCAAAGAATTTAGTTGTTCACTTTTTTTTTGGGGGGGGTTACATTGTCTTGGAGTTATTTCCAATGAAACCCAATGGCTGTGCTTGGCACCGTGTTCTTCCACAAAAGTTTTAGAACTACTTTATGACGGTGTAAAGTAAAAATTGTATACCTCCATTTGAGGACTGTGAATCCTTCAGTGATGCATACCTACTTGTTCTGTCTATAAATGTGGTGTGTCTTTCATTTACTTAAGGCTTCCTTAAAAAGCTAGAAACACTGACTGCTCTTCCAGAATTCCCAGCACCCACAGGGCAGTTCACAACAATCTGTAATTCAGGTTCCAGGGCATCCAGTGCTGCCACCTAGCCTCTGCAGGCACCAGGCATGCATGTGGTCCACAGACATGTATGGATACAAAACACCCATGCACATATAATACATTTTTACACCTAAAAGTTTAATGTATTTGATAAGTAAAAGTATTAACCACCTGATTTTTGCATTTATTCCTCAGGTTCCATTTCCTGACACTTTAAATGTTTTATAAACATACGCCATCATGGCTGCATATAAATGCAGTTTTGTTTCATATGTTCATTCTATAGTAGTACCAATTACTTTAATGATTTCCTGTAGCTCTTTTGGATTCTCTATACAGATATCTGTCCAAGTTTTGACAATCACTATTCACCTAATTTGTTGATTTAAGATTTCAGCACAATGTTTTAAAAGGTGCTGTGAGGGAAAACAATCTTCCATGTTAGATATTTCTAACATTTTGTTGGTTTTTGGTTAGTTGGTTGATTGTTTTTGTTTTTGTTTTTTGTGGGGTGAGGGTTGTTGCTTTTGTTGTTGTTGGTTTGGTCTGGTTTTTTTGAGACAGGGTTTCTCTGTCTATTCCTGGCAGTTCTGGAACTCACTTGGTAGACAAGGCTGGCCTCGAACTCAGAGATGCCCCCTGCCTCTGCCTCCCAAGTGCTGGTATTAAAGGCATGTGCCACGACCACCCAGCTTCTAACAGTTTTTTTTTTCTGTGACATTTTCTATGGGTCATTTTTAGAATTCCCTTTAACAAGTTAAAAAAGATCTGCTCTTAGTTTGCTTAAACCTTAGCAAGCATGGTGCCTACATGGATCTATACCAGGCCCTCTGCGTATATATTATAGCTATTAACTCAGTATTTTTATGGAACTCTTGACTCTGAAATCAAGTGGGTCTCTGACTCTTATGCCTGCTCTTAGGATTCTCTTCCTCCTGTTGGGTTGTCATATCTAATTTCAATATGATAGTTTTTGCTTCATCCTGTATTTTATTTTGTCCTGTTTAAAAAAAAAAAACTTAACAGAAGCAGAATAATTGAACATGAAATAAATAAGGCATGAAAGAGACCAAAAAGAATCCTTAATGTGAATCTCCAACATTTATTATTATCATGTCTTTCTCTTTTTTTTTTTTTTTTTTGGTTTTTCGAGACAGGGTTTCTCTATGTAGCCCTGGTTGTCCTGGACTCGCTTTGTATACCAGGCTGGCCTCGAACTCACAAAGATCCGCCTGCCTCTGCCTCCCAAGTGCTGGGATTAAAGGCGTGCGCCACCACCGCCCGGCTCATGTCTTTCTCTTTTAATGTACTTAATAAATAACAATCAACTTCTAATATGAACCAATCTTACACTCTGCTAAAATCATTTTGTTCAGTAGCATCTTTTTATGATATTAATATTGCTTTAAAAATGAACATTTAAAAAAAACAAAAAAAATTAAAAAATGAACATTTATAGAAATTTTTTAATTTTGTTTATCCACATACCTTTGAACTTTCTGTGTCTAAAACTAACGTTTCAGGTAAAATCCAGATTGAGTATTTCCTTGTAATTCTTCTGATAATGTGTCTCCACTGGTGAACAAAGACTTTATATATTCATGGTGAATGCTTTATACTTGCACCCATGTTGATATTTTTATGTTTTCTATAAGTTAAGGGATTTTGTCCCCTGTTATTTTCTGTCTTTATTTGTCTTTTTCACATAAATTTGCTTTTTATCCCCCCTCTATATGTGTGAAAGTTATGTTGCTGTGTTTGGAATAATGTCCTCCCCTGTCACAGCCTGTGGTGCTATGGAGAGAAGACAGAACCTTAGGAGGTGGGGCCCAGTAGAAGAAAACTACACCAAAGGAGACATATCTTTGGTTGGGACCTGGATGGTTCTCTGCCCCCTCCCTTTCCTGGATATTGTGAGGTGAGCAGTTTTACCATGACTTCTGCCCACAGACCCAGAGCAACAGAAATAACTAATCATAGATGGACACTACCAGAGTTGGGAGCCAAAGTGAGCCTCTTTGCAAGTATTTTGACTCTGTGATTTGTTACAGCAACACAAACCTAACTAAGACATTCTTTTTTTGTCTCACTCACCTTCGAAGAACTTTGTGAAAGTTTTTTTTTTTTTTTATTTCTTCAAAGGACGCTTGAATTTAATTAAGACAATGGCAGGAGGCATTTCTGTATTGGCTCTTTTGGAATGTTTCCTATAAATTCTAGCTCCAAACATACTTGAAGACCAGGCTATGGTTTAAGAATCCTCGGAAGGGTCTGGGGAAATAGCCCAGTCTGTAAGGTGTCTGCCTTGCAAGCATGAGGACCTAAGTTCAATATCCACATTTAAAAGCCAGCTATGGTGTTGCCCCTCTGAAATCTCTGCACTAGGGAGGTAGATCCCTAGGGCTCCCTGGGCAGTCACCCTTGCCTGCATTGTGAGTTCCAGACCAATTAGAAACCCTTTCTCAAAGAGAGAAAAGCAGTAAGAGGAGGAAGTGCTGGAGAGATGGCGGCGCAGTTTTTTAAGAGCACTTGCTGTTCTTGCAGAGAAGAGTCAGGGTTAGTACCCCAGTACCCACGTCGTCGTGCCTCGCAACCCAGATCCCTCTAGTTTCAGGGAACCTGATACCCTCTTCCAGCCTCTGCAGGCACTAGACATCATGTACACGCAGACAAAACAGTCACACACATGTTTCGAATGGATAGCACTTAAGGATTGACACTCACGTATGTACATATGTGCACCTACACACACACACACACAGTTCTCCAGAGAATCCATGCATCTTTTGGTTTTGGTTTAGTAACTGGTGCTCGGCTGCTGTTCCTGTGTTTGCAGGGTCCTTGGTCCCATGAAGAACCACCTCTTCTTTTACTTATGCCGGTGTGCCTCATCTCACATTTCTACCCCTCCCTTTCCCCCTACATAACCAACAATTCAAATGTATTTGATATACAGACTTGGGTGAATAGCACATACCCAAAGCTCAGATCTACTCTGAGCCTGTGGGAGAGGGAAACAGAGACTTTAAAGGAATAATCAAGCTAGAATTGGGTGACACTGGCTAAGGGTAGGCCCTAAACTCAATGGTTGTTAGCTTCACAGGAAGAGAGTAATTTACATGGGAAGTGGGGGAGGAAATGGAAGCAGAGGTTAGAATGGAATGTTCTACAATTAGGGAAAACCAAGGACTAGCAACCACTTCAAGCTAGGAGAGAGACATCAAATTCACCTATGTCCTCCATCTGGAGTTCCAGCATCCTCCAGAATTTATAAGAGAATAAATACTTGTTTCAAGTCATTCAGTTTGTGAAGAGTCCTACTAAGGGAGCAATGCCAAAGACCATTGCAGCTGTTTGTCCTCTTGCAAACATGAATTGGTTGGATGATATTGTAACATATATACACAATATTGTACCATGAATCACTGCTGCCCCACCCTCGTTTTCAGCAACGTGTTCTGTGTGATCCATCCACAGCATGTGCACAACTGGATGGGTCTTCCAGCTATCTAATGCTACAAAAAGCAGAGATCAACAGTTCCAGTTGGCATGCCAGATGTCTTGTGGGTGGCAATTGCTTTTGTTTATATACTGGAAGGTTGGGCTGCTATGCCATAAAGATTGCATATTTTATTGAAAAGACTACCTTTCAGTGCTGAACAAAATAACTGTACTTGCCTCACCCCTCCCAACCCTTGAATGGGAATGTTTCTCTAGCCTTAAGCCCCACCCAGAGCTGCCATTATTTCTTCGACTTCCTACATTCTGCTGGTACACCTCAATAAGGGAGTATGTATCTACCTGATGTTCTCAAGGCCCTGGGTTCAGCCCTAACACCCAAGAACAAAAGGAACATGTTTTTGTATTTTCTAACTAATGTTGACTTCATGCAATTCTCCCCATACTTAATTGCCTTTCCTGTTAATTATCTATTTGGGTTTTTTTTACCTGTTGGAATCCAACCCTGTCCTTGTTGTTTTGTGAGTTGTTGCTTGCATATTCTAGATTAAGAGCCCAAAACTTTGAATGGGAGAGTGTACCCTTTATATTCATTTTTTAAAAAAATCTGGAACTCCAATGTGCATGCCTAGCATGAATAGTATCCCCAGGTCTAGGCAGGTGGAAGCAAGAAGGTCAGAATACCACAGTGGTGGAAGCCAGAATTATGTGATGTCCTGTCTCACATAAATACATAAACATATAAATGTGAACATTTAAAAGGTTTACATTGTTTAAAAATAACCATTTCAAACTGTGTTCTCGTGGAAACTAATTTCCAAATCAGGAGAGAAGGCAATTTTTTTTTTTTCAAAATCTTTTTTAAGGTCTTCCTTGGTGAAAGACAGTATAGGATGCTTACATTGGCTTCCGTTTTGTTTTGGTTTTGTAAACAAGGTCTCATTCATTAGTCCAAGCTGACCTTGAACTCATGGCACTATCCCTGCCTCAGTAATGGGGTTATTGACTTAAGTCACCAAGTTACTCAGTAAGTAAAAATCTTTCCTTTTTGGTTTTCTTTCCAGCCCAGGCTAGCCTTGCCCACCAGATCTAGTTTATGTGGTACTAGAGAGTTAGGACTGCAAGGTTCTGAGCATGCCCAACACACTACCCACTGAGCATGCATTCCCAACCCCCACTCATGCTAATGTTCTGACTCACTAATTGAAGCAAATCTGACTGACAAGAGAGAGATAATACCCAACTGTCCCTAACAGTCAGTTTCAAACAGATATAACAAACTTTCCCTCTGCTTCCGTCCCAATAAAGAAGTAACGCCACGTTAACTGGCCAGTTACTTCTGTTGTTCCTTCAGCCCTCTTCTACCTACAGAAACATTCTTTTCTCAGCTATTGTAACTTAGATAATGAAGTTCTGCCCAGTTCTACAATTTCAAATAGAGCACCTATAAGCTTTAAGTTTGGTATCATCTGTCTCTTGCTTTTGATCCAGGATCCCTCAAAGCTCAGGCTGGCCTCCGACTCATTGTGCCATCCTACAGGTTTCTAAATTCCATTCTTTTGATTGACATATGAAGATAGATAGGTGAGAAAAAATTATTTTATTAACCTTTACAGATTCTTTTACTTATTTGTGTGTGTGTGTTCTTGTTTTGAGACAAAATTTCTCTGTACAGTCCTGGAACACACTCTGTTAGACCAAGCTGACCTCGAAACCAGAGGTCTACCAGCACTAACGGACTACACATAATTTTAGACACTCCTCTTCACTTCAGTGCTGTACGAGAACTTAAATAGTAGTTTTTTAAATGGTCCCATACTGTTGGCTGACATTTTTGTGCACTGCTTTGGTTAAAAAAAAAAAAAAAAGCTAGAGTATATCCTGCACTCTAAATAGGTCTGCGGTCCACTCATTGCTCATTGATGGACTTTCCAGATATTGGCATATTTCATTAAACACTCCCCACACTAGCACACCTGACGCTACCACGACTAATCTCAGTGGAAGTGTATTGAGAAGCAATCAAGCTCTCCATGACTGAAATGTTTTCCGAAATTCTCATTCTCCCACAAAGGCGATGTGAGAGATGGTGGGTGGAGGTGAGAGTGGTTTGCTTTTAGTCTCATAATTCCTGCAACCTCTGTCAAGAGCTGGAGGAATAAAGCCCTAGTCAGACCCTGGCTGGGCAGCAGAGGGCAAGCTCAGTCTATCCTGTGACGAGTTCCAAGGCAGGAACAGAAGCCAGCGGAACACACAGAGAGGAAGCCTTCAGAACTGGCCTGACTCTAACTGTACTGGACTGTTCCTGATCTCAATCATTTTCTATACGTTCCATCCCAATAGCAGAATGCAACGGCAGTTTATTGAGTATCTGTTATCTTCCCAACTCTAGGTACCAGCAACTAAAGCACCAAACCAACCAGATAGGTCTCAGCTGTTTATGTTTTGGTGCTGAGTCCCGGGATGGGCCCTTTTGTGAAGATGTGGAATGGAAAGAGCCAAGAATGGTCACATCACATTGCTAAAGAGACTTGGGGTGTGACTAAGCCACTAGCGCCTTCACTCACAATATTCCACTGCTAGAATCTCAAGTATCATCCAATTCACAATGTCTCTTGGACATTTCACTTAGCTTACAGAGAATTATTGTGATTAAAATGTTTTGTTTTGGGTTTTTTTATGTCCTATACATTCTCCTCACGGACTCCTATGGTTGGAAAATCCTGAATGAGTCCTAAAGCCTGGACCCTTTGATATAGTGCGGCAGGAGCAGATTGAAGAAGTGATGAATTTTTTTTTTTTTTGACATTCAAGAAATGTTTATTACATTACTTTACTGTATTATTTTTCAGCAATTCTGTTACATAGTCCCAGTTGGTAACAGAAGAATACATACAAACTTAGGAAGGACAAACATAATTGTAAGTGGGAGGTAATGCTAAATTTCTTATTTTATGTACCCAAATTGGACTAGAGTCCTCATTGGAATTACAGTGGCCTGTACATGCTTCTTGCCAAAACAAAAGCCCTGGCACTCTTGACTTCTTTTATTCTCTCATGCCCCACCCCTAGCCAGATTTGTTCCAGTAGGAGAACTTGTGGTTTTTATCTCTGAGATGTATCTCAAGCCTGTCCACCTCTCACTGCTTCTGTTGGTACCTGTCTAGTGCTAAGCAGTATGCAGATTGCTGAGAAAATCTACCTGCTTCAACGTAAACAACTACCCACAAACTTATTCTTTTTTTTTTCCTTTATTTTTTATTTCTTCAAGTTACATCTCAATTGCAGTCCTTCCCTATTCCCCCTCCAGTCCCACCCTCCCACCCTCAACCCCCCATCCTCTTCCCTTTTTTTTTCTTTTAAGTTTAAGGTATATCTTATTTCCCCCTATAGTTTCCCCTTTCAGTCCAACAAATGGCTCTTTCTCTTATAATAATAAATACAATACAGTACAACAGAGGTAATTAGGCCACAGTTATGAGGGTTATATGGCTTTACGTACATTCCCAATGACCAGTCCATATGTATTTGGTACCTGACTTTAACATTCTACTATCTAAACATCTCCATGAGTTTAAAGTTGTATATCAGACTCAACATTCATACTAACTTGCAACACAATTTTAAAAGTATCTTCTTAGATCTATAACATTCTTTTGACTCCTAAACAACTCAAAATTTAATTATGAGACTCTAGCTATCTGTTCTTCAACCACCTCAGAGACCTGAGAGGGATAAATATATCTGATTTTATAGGAAGTACAGGGCCTGCAGCTTCCCAAACTAAGAAATGACATACCTGTGGCTGCCTGGACAGTTCC
>CAJQZJ010030152.1:0-44536 GCA_907164525.1 Lophiomys imhausi | reverse complement strand
ATTTCACTTAAGTTTTCAAATTTGGTGGAGTATAGATTTTTAAAGTAGGATCCAAATATTCTCTGGATTTCCTCAATGTCTGTTGTTATTTCTCCCTTTTCATTTCTGATTTTGTTGATTTGGGTTTTCTCCCTGTGTCTTTTAGTTAATTTAGCTAAGGATCTGTCTATTTTGTTGATTTTCACGAAGAATCAACACTTGGTATCATTGATTCTTTGTATAGTTCTTTTTGTTTCTAAGTTGTTGATTTCAACCCTAAGTTTGATGACTTCCTGCCTTCTGCTCCTCTTGGGAGTGTTTGCTTCTTTTTTTTCTAATTCACCCAGTTTAGCTGTTAATTCGCTAATATGAGCTGTCACAATTTTCTTTTTGAGTACACTTAGTGCTATGAACTTTCCTCGTAGCACAGCTTTCATTGTATCCCATAGGTTTGGGTATGTTGTGTCTTCATTTTCGTTGGATTTTAAGAAGTCTTTGATTTCCTTCTTTATTTCTTCCCTGACCCAGTGGTCCTCTAGTAAAGAGTTGTTCAATTTCCATGTGAGTGTAGACTTTCTGTTGATTCTTCTGCGATTGAAGTCCAGCTTTATTCCATGGTGGTCTGATAAGATACAAGGGGTTATTTCAATTTTCTTGTATCTGTTGAGGCTATCTTTGTGTCCAACTATATGGTCTATTTTGGAGAAGGTTCCGTGAGGTGCTGAGAAGAAGGTGTATTCTTTTGTGTTTGTGTGAAACGTTCTTTAGATATCTGTTATGTCCATTTGGTTCATGATCTCTGTTAGACTCAGTATTTCTCTGTTTGGCTTCTGTCTTGATAATCTGTCCATAGTTGTAAGTGGGGTGTTGAAGTCTCCCACTACTAAAGTGTTTGGATCGATGCGCGATTTAAGTTTTAGAAGCTTTCTTTTATAAATGTAGGTGCCTTTGTATTTGGGGCATAGATGTTCAATCTTGAGATGTCCTCTTGATGAATATTTCCTTTAATGAGTATGTAATGCCCTTCTCTGTCTTTTTTATTAATTTGAATTGGAGGTCTATTTTGTTTGATATTAGGGTGGCTAATCCAGCTTGTTTCCTGGGTTCATTTGCTTGGAAAACCTTTTCCCAGCCCTTTACATAAGCAACCCCAAAAATTCCACCAGAGAACTCTTACAGCTGATAAACACCTTCAGCAAAGTGGCTGGATACAAAATTAATTCAAAAAAAAATCAGAAGCCCTTCTTTATACAACAAACAAATAGGCTGAGAAAGAAATAAGGGAAACAACTCCCTTCACAATAGCCACAAACAACATAAAATACCTGGGGGGTAACTCTAACCAAGCAAGTAAAGGACCTGTACAACAAGAACTTCAACCCTTGAAGAAAGAAATGGAAGAGACCTTTAGAAGATGGAAAGATCTCCCATGCTCATGGATAGGTAGGATCAACATAATAAAAATGGCCATCCTACCAAAAGCAATATATAGATTCAATGCAATTCCTATCAAATTACCAACACAATTTTTTATAGACTTGGAAAGACCTAGTCTCAATTTCATATGGAACAACAAAAAGCCCAGAATAGCTAAATCAATCCTGTACAATAAAAAAAATATCTGGAGGTATTACCATCCCAGATTTCAAGCTGTACTACAGAGCAATAGTTGTAAAAACAGCATGGTATTGGTATAGAAACAGACCAGTAGATCAATGGAATCGAATTGAAGATCCAGAAATAGACCCACACACTTATGGCCACCTAAGTTTTGACAAAGAAGCCAAAACAGCACAATGGAAGAAGGACAGAATCTTCAACAAATGGTGCTGGTCCAACTGGATGTCCACTTGTAAAAGAATGAAATTAGACCCATACTTATCACCTTGTACAAAACTTAAGTCCAAATGGATCAAAGACCTTAAGATAAGGCCAGTCACACTAAATCTACTAGAAGAAAAAGTGGGAAAAACCCTTGAACTCATTGGCACAGGTGACAACTTCCTGAACAGAACACCAACAGCTCAGGACCTGAGATCAACAATCAATAAATGGGACCTCATGAAACTGAAAAGCTTCTGTAAGGCAAATGACACTGTCATTCGAACAAAACGGCAGCCTACAGACTGGGAGAAAATCTTCACCAACCCCACATCTGACAGAGGGCTAATATGTAAAATCTACAAAGAACTCAAGAAATTAAATGTCAAGAAACCAAATAATCCAATCAAAAAGTGGGGGACAGAGCTAAATAGAGAATTCACAAAGGAGGAATCCCTAATGGCTGAGAGACACTTGAAGAAATGCTCAACATCCTTAATCATCAGAGAAATGCAACTCAAGACGACTCTGAGATTCCATCTCACACCTGTCAGAATGGCTAAGATCAAACACTCAAATGACAGCACATGCTGGCGAGGGTGTGGAGAAAGGAGTACCCTACTCCATTGCTGGTGGGAATGCAGGCTTGTGCAACCACTATGGAGGTCAGTCTGGCGATACCTTAGAAAACTTGGAATAACTTTGCCTTAGAACCCAGCCATACCACTTGTAGGTATACACCCAAATGTCTCCTCACGGAATCACAAGGAAGTTTCCTCATCTATGTTCATAGCAGCCTTATTTGTAATAGCTAGAAACTGGAAACAACCCAGATGTCCCTCAACTGAAGAATGGGTTAAAAAACTGTGGTACATCTACACAATGGAATATTATTCAGCTATCAGGAACAATGAAATTATGCAATTTGCAGCCAAATGGATGGAGCTAGAAAAACTCATCCTGAGTGTGCTAACCCAGACTCAGAAGGATGCATATGGCATCTATTCACTTATAGTAGGATTTTAGCTATATAGTAGAGGATATTGATACTACAACTAACACACCAAAGGGAACATGGACATAGACTTTTTATTTTTTATTTTTATTTTTTTTCTTTTTTTTTTAATCCTTTTTCTATCTGTTTGTCTGCTTATTTGTTTGTTTGTTTTTTAGTTCTCTCTCCTGGGCAATGAGACACTTTTCACTGGTGGTACTGCCTTGTAGACCCCCGATGAATGAGAAGGCTCTTGGCCCTCATATGACCTCTGAACTGAGATGAGGGACTGTTATACAGGGTCATCCCACACCAGAGAAATGGGGTGGAAATGTTAGGGTGTAAAGGGAAAAAAATGAAATGTGAAGTTTTGGTCTTTTGCTTCTAATTGTCATAAACTGTTTAGGATAATTAAGAAATGCAAACTAATAATCATGCAAGCCGGTCATTGTGTTAGGTACTATGACAGTCCATTATAGTTATTTTCTAAGCTAATCAGAAATAAAGCTGCTAAGAGACAAGCAACGTCTGCTTATCCTAATATAAGAGATAGATAGGGCTTCTTCAAAAACCTCAAGAGATCTGCAGAATATGGCATTCAAAGATGTTTTCGTAACTTTAGATTTTTTCTATATGGAGACATATCAACTCCTGACAGCACTCCCTATTCTACTCAAAGTAGAAGATGAGCATCGAAGAATCTCCAGTGGGAGATGATTGAATTAGTCGCAAGCCTATCTCTTGGCAGGAAATAACCCTTGCTCCAACTGTAGACAGGATGCTCTCCTAAAAGGACAAAACTTGGAAGCAGGTAAGTCGACAGCCTGGCTCTGCCAAGACAGGGTAGGCAAGTCCTTCATCACCCCTGCTCTACAATCAATGTCTGTCAGAGAAACAGGGCCAAATGACTGAAGATCGATGCTGTAATGTATGGAGAAAAATGGGAACTGCCCAGGCAGCCACTGGTATGTCATTTCTTAGTTTTGGAAGCTGCAGACCCTGTACTTCCTATAAAATCATATATATTTATCCCTCTCAGGTCTCTGAGGTGGTTGAAGAACAGATAGGTAGAGTCTCATAATTAAATTTTGAGTTGTTTAGGAGTGAAGAGAGTGTTATAGATCTAGGATGATGCTTTTAAAATTACGTTGCAAGTTAGTATGAATGTTGAGTTAGATATAGAACTTAAAACTCATGGAGATGGTTAGATAGTAGAAAGTTAAAGTCAGGTACCAAATACATATGGACTGGACATTGGGAATTTACACTAAGCCATATAACCCTCACAACTGTGGTCTAATTACCTCTGTTGTTTTGTATTGTATCTATTATTATAAGAGAAAGAATCATTTGTTGGACTGAAAAGGGGAACTGTTGGGGGAAATAAGATATACCTTAAACTTAAAAAAAAGGGGAAGAGAATGGGGGGTTGAAGTTGGGAGGGTGGGACTGGAGGGGGAAGTAGGGAGGGGAATGCGATTGAGATGTAACTTGAAGAAATAAAAAATAAATTATTATAAAAGAAAAGAAACTGGAAAACTGGAAAGTCTTATTTGATAGTAGATAATTCTGGTAACCCTGCTTCCATAGAATGTATAGTTTGAGGAGGACTTTTCTACTGGTTATTTCTTCAACAATTGATTCTGTAAGGATAGCATAACTTTCCTAGGTCCACATTCACTCATATCATGTTAGCAAGTCCCTGACCATTTATCATACTGTAAGGAACATGACTAAAGAGAATGTCAGAAGGAATTCCCATCTGCTGAGTGTCATAGCCTTATGCTTTATGTCTCTCAATGGTGCTAAGATAATTTAGTCAAAAGAAATATTACTGGTTTAATAAACCACCACTGTTTGAAGTCTGTTACATACTGCTAGTTGGATAGAGTTAGATAAGCACCAGAAGCTCTTTGCATGTGGATATTTACAATGAAACAAGAACCATGCTTCTCAGGTTTGTAAGTAACATTACATGCTAAAACCATGTGAAGGAAATGATTATTCACACAGCCTTGGTCACTGTATTAGCCAGGATTTGCTGTAATAATTGTTTTTAGTACATAACCCCCAAATTTCAGTGGCTTGTCAAATGAGATATCATATCAGACTGGGTTGAATCTGACTCCGGCCTGCATACTGTTCTCAGGGTTTTTCTAAATGTGTCTTCGCTGAGGCACCCAGGCACATGAGGAATTATATGATAGAGAAGAGATGTGGGAAATAATTGGCAAGTACTTGCACAGGCAGCTGACAAGTGCTGTTGCTACTCCTTCCATCTAAAATTCACTAACCCAAAGCCCTTCACCAAATCAGCCTGCATAACAGGGGTTAGTAGGGAATGCTCCAAGACTATGATGAGAAGTAGCAGGTAATTGATGACTAGTGATCCAGGCTTCCTCAGAGAACCATGTGCAACCTCACTCTTTCTGCTGTCATTTCATTTATGTGATCATTGCCTCTAACCCATACAATTAGTACCCCAGAATTGACTCTGGATTCTATCTTTGCATTTTAAATTATCTTGAATAATTTACTTCACTTTCTTAACAGGTACTTTAGAAAACCCCTTAGAGAAAGAACATAGACTTCTGATTCTCCTTAGAGCCTCAGAAGAAATCTTTTGTGATCATTTTGATGGAATTCGTGTTGACCCAGGGACAATTGGTAAGAGTAAAGGGTAGTGTGTGTTACTAATGTGTATAATGTACATGTCTATGCATTTGTGTGAGACAGACAGACAGACAGACAGACAGAGAGAAACAGAGTCAGAGAGGCAGAAGAGTTCCATTTATTGGATAGCTGCTAAATTCTAGACAGTTTATATTTATTCTTTGACTTACCAGATGTTCAAATTTCATTTACAGATTCAGCAACTATGAGTTGGCAGTGGTTAACTATATCTATGTGATGGCCACAAAACATTCACTGTTGACACTATTTTCATCTGATATTGCCATAGCATTGTAGTATCAAACTCTAAACTGTTCTACACGAGAACACAAAGAACTGGATATCTCCTACAGACATATGAATGTTTCCAAATCAAAGATAATTGCCCAATGGTGCTACATAGGAATTATTTACTTTGTAAAAGGGAAAACTCTTCATATGAAGTAGTTTAACTTCCTTTAAAAACATTCAACCATTTCAGAATGAGGTCCCTTTTAACTTATTTATATCTATTCCCTGTAGGAGAAGAGTTGAAATGAGTCAGGTTAGGGTCACTTACTATGTTTTTCAGCATTATGTTCTTATATGGCCTAGATGTGTGTGTTATTATCATGAGCCAGGATAGTGATTTTATTGGATTTCTCTTTAGATGAACAGCTATGTTGAATGCTTTAAAGTATCTATCTATCTATCTATCTATCTATCTATCTATCTATCTATCTGTCTGTTTAAGCATACATAGGAGGCTTGTGAACATTGTGGATAAATATTCAGATAGTATGGGGTTTGTTGACTTAATTCCAAAATATATAATAATTGCTGAATAGTATGTTGAAATGCTTTATAATTTCAAAATTTTCCCCATGAATTCTGTTTATTACCATCACATGGGTAGAAGAATTGTAACTTTTCACAGTTGACAAAGGAACATTTGATCTGATCTATTTATTCTGTGGAGTAATTACATTGGTTGAATGTAATTAGTGTGGACTCCTATCTGAAAGTTTCAGATAGGAGTCCACACTACTGGGTGTGATGATCCTTGCCCCAGCCACATGCTTCAACTAGTATATTTAAAATTTTTACTGATAGCAGTTGAAATAAAGAATACCCAATTTACAACATACCTAGTTTCTATAATATCATGAGCAACATGCAGGCTTTAATCATTTTAAGTAATGTATTCCTTCCTGAAATAACTAAGAAATGGTATCATTTTACAGTTAACCTTTGATAATGGAAATAACCAAGAAATCTGCCTTTCTGGCTAATTGAATTTTCTGGATAATTCAGATTTTAAAGATGTGAATTATTTTTTGTAACGAACATTGTTGTTGGAAATTTCTCTAAATGACCTCAGGATCCTGTCTGCCTAGGTAGTTAGCTTATGATGAATAAAAGATGATTTTAGTTTTGTGGTTTGCTATTTTGTGATATATATTCATGATACTATATTATGAAGGATTGATTTAGGACATGTTCTCAAGGAAAGGTTCATTCTGCATCTATTAATCTTTATTTTATCTTCTATCTTGTCTTTCTGAATTAGAGTATAGAAGAAATTATAAACATTGGCACATTTAATAAGGTTTCATTAATTATGATTTTATTGTTTTAGTTTACACTGGATGAAAATCCAATACACACTGTTGATATCTCAATGATGTTTGTTTCTTTCCTTCATTTATTATTATTTTTTTACAAAATATTATGAATATTCAGGTTGATAAATTAGTTACTTGCAACAAAATGTTTCCATTTATGTAGGGCTATTCATATAATCCATTTGGTTAAAGGGTGAAAACATTCAAACTTCTAGTAAGATTTACATATTTATGGACACAAATTATTCATCTAAATATTATCTAAGTGAAATGAATGTACATATGGAAATACATGATTACTTTTTTTCTACTACTGAAATGCATGATCACATTTTTTAGAAAGCTAGACTTTGAGAAATAACACTTAATATGGTTGAGACTCATGATGAAGTACTTTTGAGGAAATTCCCAAAAATTCTGAAGGGATACAGGCAGGCTGACTGTCCCTGGTAAGACTATAATTTGTAAGTCTGAAATAAAACAGAACATCTGTTCATGCTTCCCCTGATTATCAATAGTAAGACATAATATTACATGTTAACATTGGAAACAAAGCTAATAGGACTGAGATCCCATCTTCAGGAAGTAGAATGAGCCTTGACATTTGGAAAATTTAGTGCAAATCATAAAGTATCAACACTGATTGGCTTCTAGCAGATTGCAGAAGTTCTGAAGTCACCTTAATGGCAGAAGGAAAATGCCTCTTTAAAGTGAGCTTGTTGGCCATTAGATGGTGTGTTTCTCATTATGTACCATCAGGTACTGTAGTTTCAGTTTCTCTGTAGGTCTTTGAGTTTGAGTTATATTTTATCTGTTATAATATAAATATACTTTTTTAAAAAAAGATAATATAGATACCCTTAGATATGGATTATATCTCATATATTTTTATGGGAAAACCTTTGAAATTTATTTCACTTATCTGGCCTTACTTAAGATGGAAGTATTTTCTTAGTGATTTACTGATTCTTTAATTTTTCAGGAGTTTATGGGAAACTTCACCTTCACAGTGCTTATCCTAAGAAATCCTGGGTACACCTTGGAGCTGATATTGCACCGGGAAATGAGAGGTAAGGAAAGAATTATGAATCTTTATTTGTTGTTATTGTTTCATTAATTTGGCTCTCTGTGGTGTTTTATTGTGATATGAAATGCTAAACATCATTCAAAGTTAAGCTGAAAAGCAAGGGACTAGAAAAATACCCATGTACACAATAATAGGATGAAATGTACAAAATCTAGAAAATGAAAATTATGTGCCAAGAGTAGTTTTACGTAAACTCTGCTTTTGACAATAACCTGTAGAACTATGGGTTCTGGTACTTAAGACAAGAAGTATGAGTTGAAAATACAATAGTGAGAATAGACAAGGCATGGTATAGAGACACTGAGAGAAATAAGGGTGAGATGAAGCATATGAAGATGATGAAGGTGAAGAATGGATCCACCGCTGCCTCAAACTGAACAGATCATATGAAGAACAAACTGACAGTGATCTACTAGGACTTAGAAGACAAGATCACCACAGGAAAATAACAGAATATGTGATATTGGAAGTAAAGACCAGAAAGTGGAAAGCTCCCATAGGTAACTGTCCTTACTAATAAGAAGCCAGGGCATCTCCAACAGAAAGGGTAACAAAAACTTTAACTGGAACACACATGGTAAAACTGAGAAGAGTCTACATTTAATATGGATAAACTAATATCAAGAATGACTGTAACATTATATGATCTTGATGGTGCAGAAATAAAATCGAGTTAATGAAGAAAAGCAGGAGCCCTGAAGCTGGTTAGAATCTAAAATCCAAAGAATATAGAGTTATAATGTCCAAGGGAAGAATTCACATATATTCTCATTTAAAATTTTCAGTGGAAATATATGAATGGGATTATTATCAACATTTTATTAATTGGAATCAAAAAAGTTAAAGAAGTACTCCTTTATAAAACTAGAAGTTCTATGGCTGAATATTTGCCAGTTTGTCTAATTCCATTGGTTATGTTCTAAAAATTAGAAACATTAAAACCTAGCACTTCCTAAAATCACTCTTAAAGAGGAATGTTTTAATAAAATTGTATGAAAATGTATAATTATCATAGTGCAATGTTTTTATGAGTTGTATAGCTGTTTTCTCCAAATTGAAACATTCCCTCCTGGAGGGAGGAAGATGGTTCCTGAGATTCAGGAAGTTTCCCAGGCATGGAAGTTCACCCCTGTAATTTTGGTATGCAACCAGTGAGGCAGGATTGTCATGAATTTCAAGCCAGTCTGCGTTATTTATTGAACTCTAGGCCCACTGCAGAGAGAGAAACTCTCCTAAATCATTCAGAATGCTCATCAATCTCAGGGTACAACTGAGACTTGCCAGAGTCATGCAGTCATATGCAGGTTTACTTTAGAGGAAGTAATTATTGGGACAGAAGAGACATGTAGCTGAAGCTTCCTGGATTCCTCAAGAAACTCTAATAATTGAGCATGTGCTTTCATTAACCAACCATGCTGGAAGGCTTTTCTTTTTTTTTTTCCTTCCCTATTCCCCCTTCCTGTCCCACCCTTCCCCCCTCTTCCCCCCCAACAGCTTCTCTTTTCATTCCAACAAATGGTTCTTTCTCTTATAACAGTAAATTCTATACAAAACAGCAGAATTAACTATGCCACATTTATGAGAGTTAAATGGCCCAGTATACCTTCCCAGTGTCCAGTTCATACATATTTGGCCCCTGACTTTAACCTTCTACCTTTTAACCATCTCCATGAGTTTAAAGTTCTATAACTGACTTAGTTTTCATACTAACTTGCATCACTATTATAACCATCCTCTTAGATCTAGAACGCCCTCTTGATTCCTAAACAACTCAAAATTTAGCTATGAGACTCAAGCTGTCTATTCTTCAACCACCTCAGAGAGCTGAGAAGGATAAATATATCTGATTGTATAGGAAGTGCAGGGCCTGCAGCTTCCAATACTAAGAAATGACAAACCAGTGACTCCCTGGACAGTTCCCATTTTCTCTCCATACATTCCAGCATCAGTCTTCAGCCTTTTGGTCCTGTTTCTCTGACAGACATTTATTGTAGAGCAGGGATTGTGAAGGACTAACCTACCCTGTCTTGGCAGAGCTAGGCTGTCGACTTCCCTGCTACCAAGTTTTGTCCTTTTTGGACAGCAGTCTGTCTGCAGTTGAAGCAAGGAGTTTTTACATGTCAAGAGATAGGCTTGCCACTAATTCAACCATCTCACATTGGAGATTCTTCGATGCTTTTCTTCGACTTGGAGTAGAATAGGGGGTGCTGTCAGGAGCTGATATGTCACGATATCAAAAAAAAATCTTAATTTAAGACCACATCTTTGAATGCCATATTCTGCAGATCTCTTGGGGTTTTGGAAGATGCCCTATCTATTTCTTGTATTTAGATAAGCAAATGTTGCTTGTCTCTTAACAACTTGATTACTGAGTAGCTTAGAGAATATCTGTGATAGACTGTCTTAGTTGCTAACAAGGTGACATGCATGCATAACTAGGAGTTTGTTTTTCTTAACTATCCTAAACAGTTTAAGACGGTTGGTATCAAGAGACCAGAACTTCACATTTCATTTTTAAGTATCTCTAAGTACGATACCATTAGGAAGCATTACCTTTAATTTTGTATCAATATACAAAGATCTATTCAAATGTGGCTAAATATACTCTTAATTTTGTGTCAATATACAAAGATCAATGCCTATGAGACCCAATACAATCTTAATATTGCGTCCATATACAAGGGTCAATACCCTTGTGGCCAACTATAATCTTAGTTTTGTATCAATATACAAATATCAATACTGACGTAGACCAATACAATCTTATTTTTGCACAATAAACAATGGTCAATACCACTTTAGCCAAATATACTATTAATTTTGTATCAATATACAAGGGTATAAGGGCATATTCAATAATGTGACCTTTCTTCTTGATCCTTCCTGTGCTGTGTCTCGATTTTTGTCTCGTCCGTGCATTCCTACATAGGAGATAAAGAAGGATACAGAAAAGGGAAAGAAGGAATACCCTGGGTCTAACCTCCAAAACCCATTAAACAGGACCATTTAACAACTTGTAATCTCTTCCCCTAAATAACAGTGTTTTCAGTTGTCCTTCAAATAACCGAAAAAAGGGGGGGGGAGAAACACCCTCCCCACCCTCTGGTTATGGGACGTTGCTCTCTTAAAATGACTTCCTGCTGATTTGGGTCGTAGTAAACTTGTTTGGGGCCCAAACCAAAATGGAAAAATGGTTAAAAATGTTTATACAATCCTTTTATGTTCAGTCCTTCTGTTCTCAGCTGTTTAGATGACCTAAGGAGTTTGTAGGCAGAAGCTGAACTTCCAGGCTTTACTGAGGTTCTGGCTGGGGCATTGTGTAGAGCTAAACGGTCTTAGCGATATTGAGTTGTTGTGGTTGTAGGCTTTTGATGGAGAAATATTACCTACCCCCCCCCCACAAAAAAAAAGAGGGCGATTGTCCCTGAGTGAGGAATAGGGCAGGGCTCTGTTCTTATAATTCCAGGAGAATCAAAGCATCCATTCAAGGAACCCAGGGACAACTGGACACCTGGGGGTAACTTTAACCAAGTAAGTAAAGTACCTGTACAACAAGAACTTCAAGCCCTTCAAGAAAGAAATGGAAGAGGCCTTTAGAAGATGGAAAGATCTCCCATTCTCATGGATAGGTAGGATCAACATAATAAAAATGGCCATCCTACCAAAAGTAATATATAGATTCAATGCAATTCCTATCAAAATACCAACACAATTTTTTATAGACTTGGAAAGAGCTAGTCTCAATTTCATATGGAACAAAAAAAGCCCAGAATAGCTAAATCAATCCTGTACAATAAAAAAAAAACATCTGGAGGTATTACCATCCCAGATTTCAAGCTGTACTACAGAGCAATAGTTGTAAAAACAGCATGGTATTGGTATAGAAACAGACCAGTAGATCAGTGGAATCAAATTGAAGATCCAGAAATAGACCCACACACTTATGGCCACCTAATTTTTGACAAATAAGCCAAAACAGCACAATGGAAGAAGGACAGCATCTTCAACAAATGGTACTGGTCCAACTGGATGTCCATTTGTAAAAGAATGAAGTTAGACCCATACTTATCACCTTGTACAAAACTTAAGTCCAAGTGGATCAAAGACCTTAACATAAGGCCGGTCACACTAAATCTACTAGAAGATAAAGTGGGAGAAACCCTCGAACTAATTGGCACAGGCGACAACTTCCTGAACAGAACACCAACAGCTCAGGACTTGAGATCAACAATTAATAAATGGGACCTCATGAAACTAAAAAGCTTCTGTAAGGCAAAGGACACTGTCATTCGAACAAAACGGCAGCCTACAGACTGGGAGAAAATCTTCACCAACCCCACATCTGACAGAGGCCTAATATTTAAAATCTACAAAGAACTCAAGAAATTAAATGCCAAGAAACCAAATAATCCAATGAAAAGATGGGGGACAGAGCTAAATAGAGAATTCACAAAGGAGGAATCCCTAAAGGCTGAGAGACACTTGAAGAAATGCTCAACATCCTTAATCATCAGAGAAATGCAACTCAAGACGACTCTGAGATTCCATCTCACACCTGTCAGAATGGCTAGGATCAAAAGCTCAAATGACAGCACATGCTGGCGAGGGTGTGGAGAAAGGGGAACCCTACTCCATTGCTGGTGGGAGTGCAGGCTTGTGCAACCACTATGGAGGTCAGTCTGGCGATATCTTAGAAAACTTGGAATAGCTCTGCCTCAGGACCCAGCCATACCACTTCTGGGTATACACCCAAATGCCTCTTCACAGAATCATAAGGAAGTTTCCTCATCTATGTTTATAGCAGCCTTATTTGTAATGGCTAGAAACTGGAAACACCCCAGATGTCCCTCAACCGAATAATGGATTAAAAAACTACAGATATTCTCTAAACTACCCATAATCAAGTTGCTAAGAGACAAGCAACATTTGCTTATCTAAATACAAGAGATGAATAGGGCATCTTCAAAAACCCCAAGAGATCTGCAGAATATGGCATTTAAAGATGTTATCTTAAATTAAGATTTTCTTTTTTTTATTTTGATATCGAGACATATCAGCACCTGACAGCACCCCCTATTCTACTCCAAGTAGAAGATAAGCATCGAAGAACCTCCGCTGTAAGATGGTTGAATTAGTGGCAAGCCTATCTCTTGGCATGAAAAAACCCCTTGCACCAACTGCAGACAGACTGCTGTCCAAAAAGGACAAAACTTGCTAGCAGGGAAGTTGACAACCTAGCTCTGCCAAGACAGGGTAGGTAAGTCCTTCATAATCCCGGCTCTACAACAAATGTCTGTCAGAGAAACAGGACCCAAATGCTGAAGATTGATGCTGGAATGTATGGAGAGAAAATGGGAACTGTCCAGGCAGTCATTGGTATGTCCTTTCTTAATTTTGGAAGCTGCAGGCCCTGCACTTCCTATATAATCAGATATATTTATCCCTCTTAGGTCTCTGAGGTGGTTGAAGAATAGACAGCTAGAGTCTCATAGTTAAATTTTGAGTTGTTTAGGAATCAAGAGGGTGTTATAGATCTAAGAAGATACTCTTAAAAGTGTGTTGCAAGTTAGTATGAATGTTGAGTCAGATATAGACCTCTAAACTCATGGAGATGGTTAGATAGTAGAATATTAAAGTCAGGGGCCAAATATGTATAAACTGGACATTGGGAAGGTATACTGGGCCATTTAACTCTCATAAATGTGGCATACTTATATCTGTTGTTTTGTATAATACTTACTGTTATAAGAGAAGGAACCATCTGTTGGACTGAAAGGGGAAACTTCTAGGGGGAAGAGGGTAGAAGGGCGGGATAGGAAGGGGGAATAGGGAGGGGTTTGTGACTGAGATTTAACTTGAAGAAAAAAAAATAAAGTATTTAAAAAAAACCGTGGTACATCTACACAATGGAATATTATTCAGCTCTCAGGAACAATGAAATTATGCAATTTGCAGCCAAATGGATGGAACTAGAAAAGCTCATCCTGAGTGAACTAACCCAGACTCAGAAGGACACATATGGCATCTATTCACTTATAGTAGGATTTTAGCTATATAGTAGAAGGTATCGATACTACAACTAACACACTAAAGGGAACTTGGACATAGACTTCTTATTTTTAATTTTTATTTTTTTATTTATTTTTTATATATTAGTTATATTTTTTCTATTTTTTAGTCTTTTTTATCTATTGTATGCTTATTGATTTGTTTGTTTAGTAGTTCTCTCTCCCAGGCAACGAGACACTTTTCACTGATGGTACTGCTTTGTAGATCCCCAATGAATGAGGAGGCTCTTGGCCCTCATACGACCTCTCAACTGAGATGAGGGAACTGTTATATAAGGACACCCCACCCCAGAGAAATGGGATGGAAGGGTTAGGAGGTAAAGAAAAAAAATGAAATGTGATGTTTTGGCCTTTTACTAGTAACTGTCATAAACTGTTTAGGATAATTAAGAAATGCAAACTAATGGTTATGCAAGCCAGTCATTCTGTTAGGTACTATGACAGCCTATTATAGTTACTTGCTAAGCTAATCAGAAATAAACCTGCTAAGAGACAAGCAACGTCTGCTTACCCTAATATAAGAGATAGATAGGGCCTCTTCAAAAACCTCAAGAGAACTGCAGATTATGGCATTCAAAGATGTTTTCGTAACTTTAGATGTTTTTATATCAAGACATATCAACTCCTGACAGCACCCGCTATTCTCCTCCAAGTAGAAGATGAGCATCGAAGAATCTCCAGTGGGAGATGATTGAATTAGTCACAAGCCTCTCTCTTGGTAGGAAAAGCCCCTTGCTCCAACTGTAGACAGAATGCTGTCCAAAAAGGACAAAACCTGGAAGCAGGTAAGTCGACAGCCTAGCTCTGCCAAGACAGGGTAGGTAAGTCCTTCATAATCTCTGCTCTACAACAAATGTCTGTCAGAGAAGTGGGGCCAAATGACTGAATAGCGATGCTGTAATGTATGGAGAGAAAATGAGAACTGTCCAGGCAGCCACTGGTATGTCATTTCTTAGTTTTGGAAGCTGCAGCCCTGTACTTCCTATAAAATCAGATATGTTTATCCCTCTCAGGTCTCTGAGGTGATTGAAGAACAGATAACTAGAGTCTCATAATTAAATTTTGAGCTGTTTAGGAGTCAAGAGAGTGTTATAGATCTAAGAAGATACTTTTAAAATTGTGTTGTAATTAGTATGAATGTTGAGCCAGATATAGAACTTTAAACTCATGGAGATGATTAGATAGTAGAATGTTATAGTCAGGTACCAAATACATATGGACTGGTCATTGGGAATGTACGTTGTCATATAACCCTCATAACTGTGGCCTAATTACCTCTGTTGTTTTGTATTGTATTTATTATTATAAGAGAAAGAGCCATTTGTTGGACTGAAAGGGGAAACTGTAGGGGGAAATAAGATATACCTTAAACTTAAAAGAAAAAAAAAAGGGAAGAGGATGGGAGGTTGAGTGTGGGAGGGTGGGACTGGAGGGGGAATAGGGAGGGGACTGCGATTGAGATGTAACTTGAAGAAATAAAAAATAAAGGAAAAGAAAATCTGTGGTACATTTACACAATGGAATACTACTCTGCTATCAGAAACAAGGAAATCATGCAATTTGCAACCAAATGGATGGAACTAGGAAAGCTCAACCTGAGTGACATAACCCAGACTCAGAAAGATGCACATGGCATCTACTCACTTATAATTGGATTTTAGCCATGTAGTACAGGATAACTGTCGTACAACCAACACACCAAAGGGACAGGAACATCGGCTTTGTTACCTGTTAGTGGGACACTTTGCCCTAATGGAGTTGCCATATAGGCCCCCAGTGCAAGAGAAAGCTTTTAACACTCTTATTACTGATGAACTGAAGGGGGCTGATATATAGGGGCACCCCACTCCCGAGGAGTAGGATAGGTGGGAGAGGGAGTAGAGCGGAAGAGGGTGGGACTGGGAGGGGTGTAGAGA
The DNA here is from genome assembly GCA_907164525.1 of Lophiomys imhausi. Classification (NCBI taxonomy): domain Eukaryota; kingdom Metazoa; phylum Chordata; class Mammalia; order Rodentia; family Muridae; genus Lophiomys; species Lophiomys imhausi. The sequence goes on along the minus strand of CAJQZJ010030152.1, from coordinate 28,394 downwards.
GGGGACTCTGATGGAGATGTAACTTAAAGTAATAAATAAACAAACAAAATAAAACAAGCAAAAGAATGCCTTGTATTTGCATTTGGATGGTTCCTCAGAGTTCATTGGTTCCATTCTTCATTCACCACACAGGGGCTTCTCCCTTCCATTTCCTAATATTTCAGTCTTAATGGCTAGGATATTCTTTCTGTAATTTCAACCTAGTGACTTAATTTATTTTCTAGTATATAGAATGTATATTGAATTTTTCTAATATAGTACTCTTTTAGATATTAAAAAAAACAATAAGACAGGGAATTTATGGATAAGTAATAATCTTTTAAGACTAGATAATCTGAGGATTGGAGAAATGGCTCAGCAGTGAAGAGGACTTGCTGCTCTAGCGGAGGATCTGGGTTTGGTACCCAGCAACCTCATAAGACAGTCATCTGTAACTCTAGTTCCAGGGCAATTCATAGGTGCCTGCACAAAAAGTCAGGTAGGCACAGATACACACACACAAATAAAAATAGTATATATATCAAGAAAAGTACAAAAGCTAAATCCTTTCTGTTGTAACAAACAATGGGTAAGGCTTAGTGCTTTCTTTTAAGACTATTACAATCTTATTTTGGTAAAATATACATTGCATGAAATTTACAATGTAACTAGCTTATGTATTTAGTTCAGTAGTATTAAATGCATTCGTCATGCCATGCAAACATCACTACCATCCATATTTATAAGTCTTTTCATCTCATAAAACAAATTCTACACCCATTAAACAGTAACACTGTATGCCCCTTCCTCTTCTATCCCCAGCAGCCATTGTTGTGTTTAATGTTTGTATGATTTTTGTCTACTCTAAGTGACTTGGATAAATAGAATCACACATGCCTGCTATGACTGACACATTTCACTTAGAATAATGTTTGCAAGGCTCATACAAATTGTAGAAAATCATAGAATTTCTTTCTCTCTGAAAGCCAAATATTTCATTCATCTGTCCATGAACACAGGAGTCTATACTGTGAATTATGCTGCTGCATACTTGACATACACATATCTCTTACAAAGTTTGTATTGAGTTCATTTGGACATATATATAAGGGGTCATATGATAATCCCATTTTTAGAGATTTTTGAATAAACACTTTTATTTTGTATTTGTACTGTATATAGTCTTTCCCATAGTAGCTATAACATTTTATATTCCCACTTACACTGCACATGTCCTTTTCTTTGTCTGCATCCTCACTAACATTGTTTCCCTCCTATATTAGGCGCCCTAGTGGGAATGAGGTGGTATTTAATTGTGGTTTTCATTTACATGGGCTTATTGACAAATGATGTTCAGCATCTTTTCATGTGATTATGGGTCATTTCTATCTCTCCTTTGGAGATGTTCTTGCTTATTATAATAAGATACAATTGCTTATTTGTTTAAAGTGTTTCTTTTTGTATTTTTCAAGTTCTTTCCACATCCTGGCTGATTTCCCGTCGGGGGGGGGGGAGTGACTTTTAAGCTGTTGAAATGATCTTTTGATCAATATTTAATTTTTCATAAAGAGCTCGTTTATTTTAATTCATAATTTAATGTCAGTTTGCGATCCTTCAATGTCATTTGAAACAGTCTAGTAATACATTAACAGATGGAATACATTTTTAAAGTTAAAATTAGTTCATTAGGGTTTTTGAGAACATGTAACAATTAAAGGTGAAAATGATCCATGCACCACAGTATATAATTTACTTAATGTAAATTAAAAAATTGTTTAAAATTTCTCATGTGTAGGTTTTAAACAATTTAAAAATATTAAAAATAGGTGAAACTAAATTTTACAACACCACTTAGTTCATAAAGATCAAGATTATGTTAAATTAATATAAAATTTATATAAAATTTCATTTAGAAATCTTATTATGACTCACAAATAAAAAAATCACACATCAAAATTAATAAGACCCAAAGTCATTATGTCTTAATGAATTTGTACATTTAGAGTAGTACATTTGGAATGGAAGCTTTGGATTCCATTTTTGCACTTTCACAATTGAATATATAAGTTGTTTCAAATGTACTTAAATGTTTTATAAGAGCTAAATTGTTTTTACATTTTAAATATTTAATTTTATGTACAATTCAAAATTTAATTGTCATGTTCCTCCAGTCACAGGATGCCATGTGCCTGAAACCATGACATGTTTATCCTTCTTCCGTGTATGGAGGGATATATGTCAGACAGTTAGTTTACTTTTCAAGCTGTGAGCTAGTCTATTCATCACTTAAACTGTGTTCTTATAAATGAGCTCCTATTCAGTATAGGCCTAGCATTAGAAATGACTCAGAATTAGATGATTCTAGAGAGCCCCTGATTGACATCTGCATCTAAATTAGTTAATGCAAGGGAGCTGCTCGCCTATAAGCCTTGGGTTGTGTGCCATTCTGGAGAACTACCATGGAAACACACAATCCTCTAAAGAAAGAGTAGGATTTTCTACTATGGAAATCATCAGTCTGGTGATATTTTAGAAAACTTGGAATAGCTCTACCTCAAGACCCAGCCACTTCTGGGTATACATCTAAATGATTCCTCACCTAACCACAGGGACATATCCTCAACTATGTTCATAGCAGCCTTATTTGTAATAGCTAGAAACTGGAAACAACCCAGATGTCCCTCAACCGAGGAATGGATTAAAAAACTGTGGTACATCTACACAATGGAATACTACTCAGCTATCAGAAACAAGGAAATCATGCAACTTGCTGTCAAATGGATGGAACTAGAAAAGCTCATCCTGAGTGAGCTAACCCAGACTCAGAAAGATGCACATGGCATCTATTCACTTATAGTCGGATTTTAGCCATATAGTACAGGATAACTATCCTACAACCAACAGCCTGGAAAGAAAAGGAACATAGATTTTGTTACTTGTTAGTGGGACACTTTGCCCTAGTGGAGCTACCATGTAGGCCCCCCGTGCAATAGGAAGCTCTTAGCCCTCATATGACTGCTGAACTTAAAGGGTTGAAATATAGGGAACCCCACACTGGAGGAGTAGGATAGATTGGAGAAGGGGGAGAGGATAGAAGGGTGAGTGAGTGGGCTTGGGAGGAGTGGAGAGAGGGAATTGTGATGTAGTTGTAAATGGAAATAATAAATAAACAAAAAATATTTAAAGCTATCTAAAAAAAAATGGGGTTTTCAGAACCTACGAATTTCCCTAGCCAAGTAAATAAGCAATCCTTTATGAGAAAAATCTATTTACATGCTGATGAGAAGCAGTAGTATCATTATTTCACAGGAGGGGCACACACATGTGACATGACATGATGTAACATGAAATGTATGTAGATGCAGACATACAAACATATACATATTTCCATTCCACAGTCATGCTTGCACATGTATTAATGGGAGGGAATACTTGAACAGTCACATTACAAATAAAACACTTGTTTCTTACCAATTTAATAACAAGAAGAAAGTTAACGAATGACCAATGAAGTGCTATTTCAATATTATGACACTGAATGTATCTTTGATCTGGTTTTCAGTGTCTGCTTTTGTCTTTACCTGTTCACTAGATGTGAGCGATGAATAGTTTGTGGCAAACCGAATGCAATCATTAATAACTGCCCACAGATTAGGGGGTGGGGAGATGGCTTAGCAGTTATGAGCACTTACTGATTTCTCACAGGGCTGGACTTCATTTCCCAACACCCACATAATAAGACCCACACGCATCTGTAATTCCAGCTCCAGAGAATCCAGTTCTCGACTGTCCTCTGAAGGTGCCTGAGCTCACTTGCATATACACATAATTATTTTTAAGTTAGTGGAAATACATATTGATAAAACAATTTAAAATCAGAAATATATGTAAGTGGATTTGGAAACTTAGTATGTACCAAAGATGGCATTTTAAACCATTAAAAAGTAGAAATTACCCAAAAAAACATTGTGGCTTTTTACCAATTATATAAGGAGAAAGAAAATCCTTTAGTTATTTGCATTTTTCTCTCTATGAAAAAATATTTCTGTTATAGATTAAAGACAAAACATTCATATAAACAAATAAATATATAGCTTGCTGATAGAGCCATAAAGCCATGACAATTTTTTTCATGAACCAAAGTTTAAAAAATATGCAAAATGTTGATGATATAAGAAGTAAAAATTACTGCAAAAATTTAATAAAACTAGAATAAAAGAACTAAAATTTTTATGGCAAAGGAAACGTTTCTTTAGTATGTATTTATATATGTTTTTGAGTAATTTTAAGAGCAAATATAATAAACAAATTGATATTCTTACCCAGTGAAGAGCATACTAATTAATTATACAATACCAAATGGGCAGCCCTGACAACATACATCCAAGTAGCATACAGACTGAATAGGTTATTTTTAGGAATAGGTATGTATACACAAAACATATATGCATTTAATAACAGTTAATGAAAGAAGAGGCAACAAATTTAAAAGAAAACAATGAGGGTTGTACAGGAGGTGTGAGAGGGAGGAAAGGGAGAAATGATGTAATTATAATCTCAAAAATATAAGAAATAATAAAAAAATTAAAGATGGAAATGAATAAGAAAAGCAATTATAGAGAAATAAATAGCCAGGTGGGGTGGTGGTGGCACATGCCTTTAATCTCAGCACTCAAGAGACAGAGGCTGGTGTATCTCTGAGTTTGAGGTCAGCCTGGCCTACAGAGCAAGTTCTAAAACTTGTAGAGAAACCCTGTCTTAGGAAGGGGGAAAAGAAAAAAAAAACATTTTTTCCCCTCATAATCAGAGCCTGGGCTAAAAGTTGCTACACAGAGCTCAGGTACCTATTTATTTCTGAGGATTCTCAGTGGCCATATAAATTTGTTCTGTTATTATTCTCATTAAATTACTACATAACATGATTTTCATATGGCAACTTCTCCTTTTCAGTAGATATGGACCTCAAGCAAGGGGTTTGCCTTCTGGTAGCCTCAGTCTCCTTACTTAGGAAGTAGAGATGTTAGTGGTATATGTACATGTAATTCTTGTTAAGGTTTAAATGAGAGAATTCAGTAAGTTGTCAAGTACTGACATGTCTCCAGTGTCTTCAGTCACTGATATTATGGATTGGTGACAGTTAAAAATGGGTCTTCTCAGTGGTGGGGAAAGTATGAGCAAGCATTTCTTTTTCTTTTTTTTTCTGGGAGTAGAATATTTATTTCCATTTTATTTTATTTTTTAACATTAATTTATTACTTTGTTACATCTCCATTACCACCCCCTCCCTCCCACTCTCTACCCCTCTCCCACCTCTCCCATGCCTCTGGTTTGTGGTGTCTCCATGTACCAGCCACCCTCAGTTTGTTAGTCACCTGAGGGCTAAGAACTTCCTCTTGCACAGGAGGCATACATGGCAGTTCCACAAGGGTGGGGTGTCCCACTGACAAGTAACCAAGTACATGTTCTGGGCAAACAATTCTTAAACCTTATTCCTGATGCTTCCTGTGATGATATGACATCTTATAACCATTGAAAGACCTATATTTCCCTCTCAGAAATTCTGCTTTTAAGAAATTATGCAAGCCGGTCATTCTGTTAGGTACTATGACAGCCTATTATAGTTACTTGCTAAGCTAATCAGAAATAAACCTGCTACGAGACAAGCAACATCTGCTTACCCTAATATAAGAGATAGATAGGGCCTCTTCAAAAACCTCAAGAGATCTGCAGAATATGGCATTCAAAGATGTTTTCTTAACTTTAGATTTTTTTATATCAAGACATATCAACTCCTGACAGCACCTGCTATTCTCCTCCAAGTAGAAGATGAGCATCGAAGAATCTCCAGTGGGAGATGATTGAATTAGTTGCAAGCCTATCTCTTGGTAGGAAAAGCCCCTTGCTCCAACGGTAGACAGAATGCTGTCCAAAAAGGACAAAACCTGGAAGCAGGTGAGTCGACAGCCTAGCTCTGCCAAGACAGGGTAGGTAAGTCCTTCATAACCCCTGCTCTACAATGTCTGTCAGAGAAATGGGGCCAAATGACTGAAAATCGATGCTGTAATGTATGGAGAGAAAATGGGAACTGTCCAGGCAGCCACTGGTATGTCATTTCTTAGTTTTGGAAGCTGCAGGCCCTGTACTTCCTATAAAATCAGATATATTTATCCCTCTCAGGTCTCTGAGGTGATTGAAGAACAGATAGCTAGAGTCTCATAATTAAATTTTGAGCTGTTTAGGAGTCAAGAGAGTGTTATAGATCTAAGAAGATACTTTTAAAATTGTGTTGCAAGTTAGTATGAATGTTGAGTCAGATATAGAACTTTAAACTCATGGAGATGGTTAGATAGTAGAATGTTAAAGTCAGGTACCAAATACATATGGACTGGACATTGGGAATGTACGCTAAGCCATATAACCCTCATAACTGTGGCCTAATTAGCTCTGTTGTTTTGTATTGTATTTATTATTATAAGAGAAAGAGCCATATGTTGGACTGAAAGGGGAAACTATGGGGGGAAATAAGATATACTTTAAACTTAAAAGAAAAAAAAGGGAAGAGAATGGGGGGTTGAGGGTGGGAGGGTGTGACTGGAGGGGGAATAGGGAGGGGACTGCGATTGAGATGTAACTTGAAGAAATAAAAATAAAGGAAAAAAAAAAGAAATTATCCCAATACTTTTTAAAATGAAAATGAACAATAAAACATTTACAAAGAGATAGAAAATACCCCATTCCCTGCCCCCTGGTTTGATGAAGGTGGAGAAGTTGCTATATTAAAAATCATATGTTTGTGTTACTTAATACTTTAATAAGAACAATGGCAGTAAAACACTGAGATTCCTCATGATTGAATTCGTTTTTGTAAGAAAGCATATGAAAGAAGGTAACAATGAAGAAAAAAAGAATCTTCTTAGATCAGTTTGCTAATCTCTGTGCTCTGGAATTCATGACACTAAATACTGCCAATTCTGTTTGCTGTACCTCCTTCATAGGAGTCATATTGATAAAATTAAATGTAAGCTTTTGAGAGTAATTTCATTGGACAAACAAAATTGGAACTAATTTTTATGTTGCTATAAATAGTAAAATTTTCCCTTTGGCATAATCCTTAGGACACAACTTTGGAATACTGATGATTTAGAAGCTAGTATATACATACATCCAAGCCATATTCTCTTTCTACTTGAGCATATTAGGAGGAAAAGAGGGGACCACAGGAATAGACAGAGTACATACCAAAACCTTGGTCCCATGCCCTAACAACTGCTAAGCATGACATGAATCGCAGTGACTACTCTTCCACTGCCATCTCTGGTACCTTGTCATGACAATTCTTTGAATGGAGACTCAAGCATTTGAACAGTACACCTTGGTTGGCTCTTGTGTTTATTTCCTATTTCTGCTACAGGAAAACACTAACACACTAGTGCCCTAGTGAAATAAATAGTAAGGGGTATACAGGAGGTAAGAAGTATGCCAAACTTGCCAGATTTCAGTTCTCCACAAGTGAAGCTAACATTACATTCTGCTGCCTGCTGTCATGAATCTATTTTCCATCCATTCAGGCTCTGGAACTGAATCAATTGCATATGTTTGTAGAACTGCCAGGGCCATTTCCTAGCTACTCATAGGCTGAGGTTCCTGTTCTCTTAGGGCATTCCTGGTTTGGAGCTCCTGCTGTTTTCCATGCATACAACAAGGAATTGTGCTTCCTTACTTTCTCATCTGCAGCTCTGATTTCAGCCAGGAAATTTTCTTCTTCTAAATGCCTTTTACCTGCATAATCTGTGAGATATCTAGACTAAATTGTGCATAATAGAACACATTTATAATTCCCAGAGATCAGGAGGCCGAGGAGGGAAGATTGTGAGTTTTAAACTAGCTGGATTGCATAGTGGTATCCTGTTTCAAACAAACAAACATACAAACAAAATGGTACCCATAGTCATGTCCATAAAGTCCCCTTCCATGGTCACATATTCAATCTGTTGACCTAAACATCTGTACAGCAGAGACATGCCACAGTTCTCTGCAAGGCTCTAACTCTAGTTATATAAGGCAAAATAGAAAGAACTAAGAGCTAGGAATACTGGAACTGTCTGTGCAAGATTTTTCTCTTTTAGGAAAGAAGTTAGGGTTTATTTACATGTTCCAGTGGTACTGTGGAAATGGAAGGATCTGTAATCCCTTTGCAGGCTAAACAGCATTTTAAATGGGAAACACTATATCATTTGATTGCTTTTGACATAATGATGATATATTATGAATCTCAACCTGACTCTTGCTCTTCCCCCTGCCCCATTTTTTTGCCACAGCAAGGAAGTGCCTTAATTTGACATACATTTTTAAATGTGTACTTAGCTATTTCTACTTTAAGTGCATTTGTTTACTGTATATTGTTTTGGGTATATTTACTGTGCTATTGATTCAAAATCCAGTCAGCATTTGCCTCACCCACCAATTGCCCCTGAGTTAATGGAAATAGAATTTAGATGTTAGAAACTTCTGGATGTCCAGTGCCTGATGATGCTCGGTGACACAAATGTGAACTCCTGTAATCAAGGAGAGAAGCTCGTTTTCCCTGGATCTCTCAAAAATGTCTATAGCCCACCCAAATAGCTGAGTGTGAGCTTGCAGAAGCTAGATGAGGGAGCACTGCACTTTGCAGCAATTAATTTTGCAGAGACAGCAGTCTGTTTAAAGATGCCTGCAGCACTCGCTAAAATGGGGGTTGTTTTTCAAGGCCACTGGAGCTGCATTTGGCTAAGGCTGGCTCATCAACAAAACAACAATGCTAAAATATGGTCTTCTGGGGTTTTGCAAAAGAAAGGACTAGAAGGGCATTGAATTATGCTCACCTGCTAGAACTGGGCAAAGTCATAATTGTTTAGCCCTGTAGCACAACCCTGCAAGGGTTAAAATGACAGAGATATTAGTTTGTGATGGCTAAAATTGTTGGCTTGAAGCTCTCGGCGATAGGCAGACTGTTATTTACCGGACTTGGTCGATTTACTTCTTAATGCAATAATGACCTGTGAAATGAAACGTGAGCTAGACAATTGTTCCTCATTGTTTCCACTGCAACATCCTTTCATACCCCATTAAACCACCATTAATTCCATATGAAAGAGAGTCTCGCGCAAGCACCAGTAGGCCCTTCCTTTCTTTTCTTGGACTTCCTTGCCCCCATAATTATGACTTTATCCTTCCTTTGTATTTTCTCTTTTCTTCCTTCTTCCCTCCATTTCTTCCACTGGAATATGGAAATAACGGGATACAGAGTGAAAAATTCCTCTAAATCAATGCTCCTAACACAGAGCAGGGTATCACTTGCAGGGTGTGTGCATGGCTTTGCCATTTCCTTGGACACAAAAATAGTGACAGAAAAGTTTTGAAAACAAGGAGCATTCATGTGGACCTGCTGAAAATGGTCCACTGTTGTGCAGAATATACAACATAAAGGCAAGCGTGTCCACTGGCTAAGCTGGGTGGGGTTTCCTATAGGAGGAATACATGGGCATCCCAAGACATTCCCTCCCCCATATTTTCAGCAGCCTGAATTGTTTTGAAAACTTAGTTTTCATTCCTTGGTCATCTTTAACTTATCTATGATGATTCCAACCATGAAAAGAAGGCTCCTGCAAGAGAGATGGGTCTGTAGAATCTTTTTGCTGACCCTGTTCAGTATATGGTGCCATAACTAGAGGTAATCTTAGTTTTCTCTTCAGTCTTCATGGTTCCTGCTATTGTTAGCATGACAGCTGCCTCATCCTCATTTCTGTCCTTGTGGCCACATTGCCTTGCAGTAGTCAAATATCCCTTAGCCTCCTTTGATAGGACTCTTGTGACTAAATTCACAGCTTAAGCACATAGTAGAAGCTATTCTGTCCAATTCAGAATCCTTAACATGATCATATTTGGATTGTCCCCTTTGGCTACACATAAGTAATGTTAATAGGTAGTGAGAGAAACAACATAGTTGTGTGTGTGGCCTGAGATACAACCCAGGGTCTTAAGCAGGACTAATGTTCTAACACTGAGCCACAACCTAGCTTGCTTAGGCCATTATATAGGTTCATATATTCAGTGTTTGAGCAAACCAAAAAAAAAATCTTAGCTTTGTATTAAATTAAATACAACAAAATTAAGTAAGAGCATTTTTGGCTATGGTTAATCTCAGTGGGTCACAGAATGAGTAGATATGAATGCAAGAGAAGAAAGAGATTTGTGGAGAAGTGGGAAGGGTGGTATGGAGATGGGGATAAGAGTGGTCAATGTGCATGGTGTACATGTGTGAAATTATAAAACAAATAAAATTTCAACACTCTACAATAAATTGTGGTAAAAAAATCCCCTAATGATTAATTGATCATAGGGCATGTCTTATCACCAATTTGTTTTTCAGAACTAAAGATTTAACCTTGAACATACTAAGTAAGTGGTTCCTCAACCAATGCCCTTAGCAAGAATAAGAATATAGACACTTTTATTCTAACTTCCAGGTGTAAAGGTAGGTATACTGTCAGGTTTTGAAATGTTCAACATTTTTTTTAACTTCTGTCAAAATTATACTACTTGGCTTGAATTATTTTTTCAGTAGTCAAGTGTTTCGTGAGTATTAAGTGTGGTAGTTGTTTATAAGTTTTTTACCTAGGAATTAGAAAGCCCATATCCCTCATTTCCTACCTCATAAAGACCATTTGTGTGGGAATGAACAGGGCAGGGTGGTGTGCAGAAATAATGCTTGCTCTGTTCATTACAATGACAGAAAATTCTTAGGCTTCTCATAGGTATTCATGTTTAATTGGTTATTAGACGGGGCTCACTCTCTCATTCTTTCCTGGGTGCCTCTTGCATAAAATATATCTACATTTCTATGACAACATGTATTAGGCAAGTATCAGGAACAAACTGAGTCTTTTAAAATCCTGGAGAAAAATATACCATACTTTTACACTTCCTCTTAACTAAATGGGTGAGATGACTCAAGAACACATTTTTAGCTGCCTTTTTGAGCCAGCATGCTGATGTTAGAATGCCTTTAAGAAGGACAATTGAAAAGGAAATAAAGTTATTAGTGCAATATAAAAGGATTAGCAATTAATTTGTTAGTGAGTTCCATTTTATATGAGAAAATATACACAGTTGGGTATTTTTTTTTTTTTTTACAGTTTAGAGTAGGCTAAGTCCTGTATGTTATGTTGTAAGAAAGTTGCACCAAGTGTTTCATATGCTTCCTTCTTCATGTCAGCGGGAAAGGGACTGTTCCACACATTCAACTTCAGAACATGCTTAGTGGTGTCATTCATTCACATTACATTTTGCTTAGAATAGTTAATGATATTAGTCGTGACTCATTTTCCAGATCACATTATAATCTCTTAGAAGCCAGGAAAGATAAATTATGTTAATTTTACTTTAATTTAACAAACATGTATCTATTCTGTATCACAGTGTAATAAAAATATCTACTACCATATCTTCCATTGGCTGGCTGCCTCTTACATTCCAGAAACTGTTAGATGTACTGTTATATTTACAAGAGTTGGAAAGTGAACCTCATTTCATCATTTTAAGTATGAACAAATTGAATTGAATAGGATTTAAGGTCTTACATAGATTATATATATTTATCAAGGGGAAAAGTTAGGATGCTGGGATTTGTACTCAGGGTGGTTGTGTGTGTGTGTGTGTTTATGTATGCATGTATGTGTGTGTATGTATGTATGTACATATGTATGTATGTATATGTGTATGTTACTGGAACTTTAACTCAGGATATCTTGGAGATGCTGAGAGTGCTCCAACTCTCAGTTACACCCCAAGTACTTTTAAGACTTAAATATTTTCAATGAATTTTGACATAGATCTTACAGGTCTTCACACACTGATCAAGTTGTTTCCTGCCTCAGCTATTCAAGCATATGAAATCAAACCTGTGCATGACCATGGCAGGGCATCTCTAGGACTTTCATAATTCATTATCCCTGATTCTTTTCTTTTCTTTTTTTTATATTTTTATTTATTACTTCCATTTACATCTCCATCACAGTTCTCTCCCTCCATCCCTCCCAGGCCCAACTTCTCACCCTCCCACCCTCTCCTACTTCTCCCATCTATCCTACTCCTCAGGTGTGGGGTGCCCTACATATCAGCCCCCTCAGTTCAGTAGCCATATGATGGCTGTGAGCTTCCTCTTGTACTGGGGGCCTGCATGGCAGCTGGACTAAGGCAAAGTATTCCATTAACAGTAACAAAGTCTATGTTTCTGTTCCTTTAAGTCTGTTGGTTATAGATAGTTATCCTGTACTATACACGATAGTTATCCTGTATATGGCTAAAATCTAGTTGTAAGTGAAGAGATGCCATGTGCATTTTTCTGAGTCTGGGTTAATTCACTCAGGATGAGCTTTTCTAGTGCCATCCATTTGGCAGCAAATTACATGATTTCATTCTTTCTGATGGCTGAGTAGTATTCCATTGTGTAAATGTACCACAGTTTTTTTTAATTATTCATTCCTCGGTTGAGGGGCATATGGGTTGTTTCCAGTTTCTAGCTATTACAAATAAGGCTTCTATGAACATAGTTGAGAGAAGTCCTTGTGGTTTGGTGAGGAATCATTTGGATGCATGCCCAGGAGTAGTATGGCTGGATCTTGAGGTAGAGTTATTTCAAGTTTTCTAAGATACCACCAGACTGATTTCCATAGTAGTTGCATAAGTTCACACTCTCACCAGCTATGGAGGAGGGTTCCCCTTTCTCCATAGCCTCTCCAGCATATGCTGTCATTTGAGTTTTTGATCTTAGCCATTCTGAGAGGTGTGAGATGGAATCTCAGAGTTGTCTTGATTTCTCTGATGATTAAGGATGGAGAGCATTTCTTCAAATGTCTCTTGGCCATTAGAGATTCCTCTTTTGTGAATTCAAGCAACACTACAGAGCAATAGTAATAATAACAGCATGGTACTGATGGGGTGATATTAAGCATTCTAAATGTTAATTAATTGGTCCTGCTTGCTGTCTGATACTTGCATTGTCTCTGCTTAAATAAATGCTGAGGCCCGAGATTGGGCAAAGACAGAGATAGGCAGGACTAAGGTGCATGGGGTTCTGAAGCAGAGAGGTTGATGGGATGAAGAACCCAGTATCAGGAAGAAGGAGGACATACACCATGGGTTAGAGAAAAGTACACCATTCCAAGTAGCCTAGAACATTGGCTTAGTGTGGAGAATAGCAGTCCAAAGGGACATATGTATATATGGGGTAACATTGGGGTAATAGAATTATGAGCTAATTTAGATGGGCTAAGATTGCTCAATCCAGGCCTAAGCTTGTTAAAATCCATGTGGTATCTGTGTGCTCACTTATAATGGCAAGTTAAGGATTAGCAACTGCCTGACCAATTACTGATAATCTAAATACTTTTAAATAATTTAATTAGCCGTTTTTTTTTCTACATGGTACTGGTATAGAAACAGACCAATTGAACAATTGAATCGAATTGAAGACCCAGAAATAAACCCACACACCTATGGTCACTTAATTTTTGACAAAGAAGCCAAAACCATACAATGGAAAAAAGACAGCATCTTCAACAAATGGTGCTGGTCTAACAGGATGTCAACATGTAAAAGAATGCAAATAGACCCATACTTATTACCTTGCACAAAACTTAAGTCCAAGTGGATCAAAGACCTGACACATAAAGCCTGACACACTAAATCTATTAGAAGATAAAGTGGGGAAAAGCCTCGAACTTATTGGCACAGGTGACAACTTCCTGAACAGAACACCAACAGCTCAGGCTCCAAGACCAACAATCAATAAATGGGACCTCATGAAACTGAAAAACTTTTGTATGGCAAAGGACACTGTGATTAGAACAAAACAGTAAAAGATCTTTACCAATCCCACATCTGATAGAGGGCTAAAATCCAAAATTTATAAAGAATTCAAGAAATCAAACACCAAGAAACCAAATAACCCAATCAAAAAATGGGGAACAGAGCTAAATGGAGAATTCACAAAATAATGGCTGAGAGACAATTGAAGAAATGCTCAACATCCTTTTAGCTTTCAAAACACCCATTTCCTTTTCTGGATCTATGTTTTGAGAGAATATACATGCAACCAGGATTCTGACTTGAAGTTCAAGGAGATAATTTAGAAAAGTGTCAATTGAAATAGTTGGTTCTAATGTGAAATGAAACATGTACTTCAACTTCTAAACCCAATACTCAAAGAGTGCTTGTTGGCATAGATTGGCTATGGGAAAAAAAGATAGGGCTTTCCAAATTGAATGTAAACATAAATGAAGAAATTGTCGCTCCATGTCTTGCCTCTGCCCTTAGGGATAGTCAGGCCTGTTGTGCACCAGGTTGGACTGGAGGGAGTGAAGCTTGGCTGGGTCAGGTGGGTGCAGGAAGGCTCTTGGTGGGAGAAATGAGTTCCAGGGCAAAGAACACAAGAAGGGAACAGCTTTGGAGAACTGTTTTGTTTATTGCAGGGGAGGAGAGATATGACCCTGGAGAGGAGGTCAGAGTCTCTGTGGCAAGGTTTGTGTGGTCATGTATAATTGGCCAGGGGTGTTGGAAGATACTTCATCTGCATGCTCAGGGGATTGGGGGTTGGCAGGGGAACTTTATAAAGAGAAATAAAGAGTGAAGTCTGTTAACTGTCAGGGCAGTAAATTCTTACTAGGGTTGATAGTGGGGCAGCCAGCTTTCTGTTGACAGGTTGGGAGAGGAAGGGAGCCAATGCCTGCTGTCTTCATCTGAGGTATGGGGTTGAAGCTCTCCTTGACCCTTCGTCCATTAATCCTGGGCTATTATTGTCCCACAGCTCCTCCTTTTTGTTTTATAAGGGAGCTGTATCATCATTGTCAATATTTGTGTTGGGAATAGTTTGGCATTGAACCAGAATTTAGTTGACAGTGACTTTTGAAATGCTATCTATCGGTCATTTTAGAAATTAGATGAGGTAGGGTTCTAGGAGAAGGAAGGCCCAAATAGGCAGTAAGGGGCCAAGGAGGGGAAGAAGTCAAGCCACCAGAGGGTTTGAGCACCATGGGATAGGGTTGATTGATGCATTCAATGCCAGAGATCTACTCAGCGATCCTTAAGCACCTGTATGTTTTGTTCTCCTAGCCCAGATTCATTGACATAGCAACAGCATTCCTTCCCCAGTATAACATGAGTCTCTCCCTGTTCAGCAGTTAGTAAGTCCAAAGAACTCCAATTTTGAGGAACAACCCCCCACCAGGGAGGTTATCTGTCCTTGGAGGGACTCGGTGGAAGCCATAGCCTGGTCAAGCTTATCCTGCAAGTTGCCAGTCAGATACTGTTTGGAGGAAGGCTGTTCCAGTGGCTTCCATGGTGCCCAGCTAGACAGTGGGTTGCAGACCAATGGATAATGAGCAGAGGGATAAAGACCCCTCTTTTCTTTTGGTCTCCTCCTATCTGTACATTGAGTTCTTTGGCCCCATAGCTATAAACCTGGGGAATTATCATTACAGGAGTGCAGAAACCTTGAAAAGGGGGATAACTGAGGAACTGGTAATGTTACTGCACCAGAGAAGAAAGGGGGTCTTAACACATACTGGCTTGGTGGCAGAAATGTTACAGAAACATGTAAAATGGGACCTTGAAAAGGGCCTTATGTGGCAAAAGGGAAGGGCATATCAAAAAGAGAAATGTTTTATAACTTATGTGTGAGTAAGGGCCCATGGAGTTCAGAAAACGCAATGATAATGGGAACAGCTGCCAGTAGTGGCTGGAAGAGGGGGAAGCACAGAAGAAGCATTGAGGGGAATTGGAATGGGAGGTTAGGGGAAGGAGGTCAGCTGTATATTGGATATATTGTAGCCAGGAAAAGGTGGTTTGGACTGCCTTTTGAGTTTGGTCTTCCTGTTGAAGAATGTTAAAGTGGGTAAAGACAAATTTGGAGGCAGGGACAAGCTGGTGGAAGATGTGTAGGTCAGCTATGGAATATTTTGCATAGCCACTAAGGTAGAGCTTACTCACAAATCTGGTTCACCATTGTTCTTCCTAGGGATCACTGAAAATGAATATTAAGGTTGGCAAGCATGATGCCATCACAACTGTTAGATTCAGTTTCTCATCCCCGATGTTTGCATCCTCCATATTTGGAGACCTCCTGGAGACAGTCACCTGTGTTGCACAAAGGAAAACAGAGGACAGGGCTGCGGGTAGTGGAAATGAAAATCTGGTGTAGAGGATTCTCATTCTTGATCTGGCATCCTCCAAGTGGGCAGTACTGGTTTGCTATGGTACTGCTGTGTCCATTGTAGGCTCCCTAGCAAAGAGTCTCCAGTGGTGGGTGTTGGGAGGGTGAGGAAGTGTTAGAATGAAGAATAACAAAAATAGCCATAAGGATAGAGGAAAGGCAGGCCTATGGAGGGCACATGACCTGGGCAGCTGCCACTAGGTCATGAATGTCTTTCTCATTGTCCTCAAGGACAATGAGATCTTGTTTTGTCGATGATGGTGCCTCTTCAGTCCTTTTGTTCTGAAAATACAAGAACTCTTAAGGGTAACATTGTAGGTATGTTTCTCCATTAACAAATATATGGGATGTGTGGTGTCCACAAATCAGCTAATGATCTTTGCTTTATGTCTGATCAGGTGAAAGGCATCTGTTAACTTTATATGTCCGTTTGGACTGCATACACAAACAAATATAAATCTCCACCCATGCCATGTGAAAGGATGGCATATAATAATGTCATGAGGACTCTGTAGCCAACAAGATTCCAGTTTTTTTTAACAGCTGTGTTACTTAAAAAAGAAATTGAAGTCTGTGGTAAGAATTTTTGTTTCTTAAAAAAACCCAGTTGTAGTAGGAGAATGTTTTTGTTATAATCCCAGGTGTGGATATTAGGTTGCCTCAGTTTGTCCACAGCTGTTAACTATAATTGGCTTGTGCTCTAGCAGGGACCTGTTTAGCCAGCTGCAGAAAGTTTAATTGTGAAGACTATGGAGAGGGGTATAAACGCCAGAGCCCAGAGAGGGGAAAGGGTGAGCTCCCTGAAGACAGAAAAGTCTGCTGCTCTCCCTGCTGCAGCAGCACTGTCTTGTTGCTGGTTCATTCTACTGCTGTGTTTTCTGTTTTTTGGTTTGATGGACTACTGGAAATCCTGATGACAGAGATTTGTATTGTCTTAAAGATCCCAACGACCCAACTGGAAGGGAGGTAGAGATTTAAGAGCCATAAAATAAAATAGAGTGTTAAAACAAAATTGAAAGCCACCTACTAGAGAAGTCAATAAAGCATCATTTACCCCACTTACCTAGAGTAGCTGAGAAAGGAAATGTCATGTTAACCTATGTACCTCTGTATAGAAGCATTGAGAGGTCTAGTTAAAAGGTAACATTTTGGGGGAGTAGTGATGTTTGAGGTATTTGTGCATTGTACCATCAAAACCATGGCTGAAAATGCTCTTCTTAGCATTTAAAAGTAATTAGATTGTGTTTTTTTTTACAAAGAAGATTCTTTGTATGTATAAGAGACAACAATAAGATAAAAAGTGTTTCTTAATAACCTTTCAAAATTGATTGCATAAAACTCAGAAACTCAGATTTTAAGACTTCAGGTATTTTCCTTTGGATGGAGAATGGAAAAGATGTTGAGAAGAGTCGGGGTGTGGCCCTCTGGAGAGCCTACAATGTCAGACTAAAGTCTTAATAGTGCTTCTCTTGACTTCACTATCCTTTTAGAAGGCTTTGAAAAAGTCAGAATAGAGGAGTCTGTAGGAAGCTAGGCTTCATAAAGATTAATCAGGCTACAGGAAACAGGGTGAAGAATGGATTGGAGTAGGGACCAAATACAAAAACTTATAAGGACAGTGTCCCAATTGTTGAGGTTTGAAAGAAATGCATTGACCTGGAAGAGCTTAATGACAACCAGGATAGAAAGGATGCCTTTGAGCAAAGAAATAAATGGACAGAAATAGAATGGGTTTCCTTACTCTGACTTTCGGGTTCTCTGGGACTGAAACCAGCAATGACTTTTTGTACAGAGATAGGGTATCTCACAGAATGGAGGTTCTAGCAGTAGATATAGGGAATTAAGAAGGAAAAGGGTGTCCGACTATGCTTTGCCTTTAGTGATTTTTGGGAACTTGGTGTCTGGGGAAGTAGATACCCATATATTCAGGGGTATTTGAAAACTCTGAGACTGGAGCTTGAGTGAGAAAGTAAAACTAGACTCATTCAGAAGTTGTCTGGTATTAGGTAAAAATACGGTCTATGTAGTTAGTAAAGAAAAGAGAAGGGAATACACAGTATTCTAAGCCAAGAGAGCCTTTGTTTGAAAATATTAGTACTTGAACAATGCATGGCATTTCACTGTTTGTCAGAGTTGCAGAAAAATGACAAGATGACTCACTGTAGAAGCAGATGCTTTGGCTTCCTATGTGGTTATCAGTTTGGTTCTGAGATGCTCCAAAGAAAACAATAAGCTCTGACAGATAGAGAAGGGGCACATGCACAGATGCTGTCTAGTCATACATTGATGGAAAAAATAGGTTCAGATATAAGGTGACTTTAGAGCTTGACCCCTTCTTGGCCTTGCTAGCTGTCACATACTTTCTTGTTCCATGCTAAAATATGTATGGTTATCCATTTATGGAGTTATTCATTCAACAGATATTTATTGGGCACTTACTTTATACCAGATAAGTGCTGTACAAATTGACTATTTAATAAATCAATATCCTAATGATTTATTAAAGGCAACAAAAAGATTAGATATGTATCATCTATATCTATCATATCATATCATATCTATCATCTATCATAGCTATCTATCTATGTATCTATCTATGTATCTATGTATCTATGTATCTATGTATCTATCTATCTATCTATCTATCTATCTATCTATCTATCTATCTATTTCTAATCTTCTTGTTAAGTAAATCAGAATTTAAAATGTTCATGTTGGTGGGCAGTAGAGGATTATCAATGAAGGCTGTTTTTGGAAATGTTAAACATGGTTTAAAATTGAGTAAGAGTTGAGTAGATAATCATATGGAGACAAGCTTCCTAGACACAGGGAGGGTTTTTGATGAAGTCCGAAGGTGGAAAGAGTGTATATTTAAGGAAAGAAATGGAGGAGTTGAGTTAGGGTGACAAGCACATGTGGTGAGAATGGACTGGTACATGAGATTAATGAGTCTTGGGGAAAATGCTGAGAAATTGAGATTTTATTATTTTTGTAGTGGAAACTGATATAATTTGTGTTGTACTTTTCAAACTCTGGGAGAATGGATGGGAGTTTGACAGGGTGTGTATGAGAGAGATGAACTAGCAATGCCATCTCAGCAACTCCTCTTGATAATTGAAATTACCCTAGTAGACAGCAGTTGAGAATTTTTAACTTCCTGAAAATTAAAAAAAAATTAACATTATACATAGTCAATATAACCGATAAAAGTCATTCCTTTACTCACTCTGCATACATCTAAAAGCTTTCTTTGTGTTGGGAATGCCAAGTACATGTAACTCACAAGGACTATTAAAAGAAAGTAATTTTGAAAATATGCATTGTAACATCCATGGTACATGTTTTGCATATATAGCTGTTTTATCTGTTTGTATATTTGTACACCATGTATATGCCTCGCACCTACAGAGGTCAGAAGAGGACATTAGGTCCCCTGGAACTGAAGTTAGAGAAGGTTGTAAGCCATGATGTGAGTGCTGGGAATCAAAACTGGGTCCTTGAAAGAGGAGTCAGCTTTCTGAACTCTTGAACCATCTCTCTAGCTCCTTAACACTTCTTTTTATTCACAAAAGGCTAATGGAGACAATTCAAGTGTGTCATGTGCAGAATTTGGCTTTTGAGGTTTAAAATTGCCCACATCCTTCAAGTCTTTGCTTTGTTGTTGAATTTTGCATAACATGGATTTTTGCTCAAAGAATACAAGGGCATTTGCTTAATTTATTTTCTCTAATTAAAATATTAGAAAATTAGCTCTATAGTTGTACAGAGATGTGAGGTAACTGCTGTCCAATACAATAATCAGCTTCTCTGCTGACTCCTGGGCTAATCCACGGGTATAAGGATGAAAAATTAAAAAACAACAGTAGTGAGTTCTCCCCTGTGGCAGTGACCCCTTTAGCCTTCGGTTCCTAACCAGATTTACAGCACCAGGTATGACTTCCTTCTGGTGGAGTAGGTTTTATTCTAACTTTCACCTAACTTTTATTATTCTATTTTAACTTTCACTATCTATTTTAATTCAAAGAATCTTCTAAATTAGTGGTTCTTCTATGGGGCCTTTGTGATAAATTTTGTGGCCCCTGCAACCTTCAGCAGTATTTGAAGACCCGTCTGTTTATAAAGCTGGAAGCAATGCCACTGGCATCTAGTAGGTAGAGATCAGGGTGGCTATTGAACATCCTATAGTGCAGTACACCTGCCCCACCCCAACAACAAAAAAAATTATACAGTCCCAAAGGGCAATATTTCTGAGATTAATGACCCTGTGTCTAAGTGATTTAAATTTAGGCCCATAGGAAACAAAACAAAACAAGCAAAAAACTTCACCTAACATCACCTTTACCCTTCCTTTGACACACCCATCCTATGACCCCACTTTACATGTTTCAGAAGCTTCACTTTCTGACAAACATTCAAAACAATCTCTATGTTGTGTAAGCACTTAGAGTTGGCTCTTCCTTGTAAATTGTTATGATGCTGTCATGTAAATAGATTAGTATGAATTTCTCTGAACAGAAGTGGGAAATGAACTGGAGACACATGATCATTGAATTTGTATTAGTTCTCCTCTTGATGCAGCGCTTGCATGGAGCATCACATTGATCTGCATTATCAACCTGAAAATTCTATTTCCTTGTTTTTTATTTGATTATATCTCCATTTATAGTTGTTCCCATTTTATGTGGCAGGAGCTGGAACTATCATAAATCACTTTCACTGAGAACATCTCTATTTATCTATAGATCATATGGCAGATAATAAATGTTATTTAATGATTGTGACACAGTATCATAGCATAATCTTCTCTCTGTACTTGATGTCAAATCCTACCAGAAACAGTCTTATTGCCTAAGCTTTAGGTAGATAATATTTTTTTAAAAAATTTACTTTTTCTATGCATTCTCTAGAAACTTTAACTTCCAAGACACAGTGACTAGACCCACATTTATAGTCTGTAAACACTGGTAAAAATCTGTTGTTGGTTTGAAACATAAAGACATTTGCCCAGCTTCTGATTCTAGAGAAAGTAATCATGATAGAATCAGTATGCTGACAGTTCCTAGGACACGAAAAAATTGTTCACAGTGGAAAAGCAGTCACACCCAGAGAGAGAATGTCTGTGTAAGACTTGCTTGAGGCTGGGAGCTTAGTAGTTCATATGGCATGCTAGCAGGGGAAGGGTTGGCTTCCTCCTACAATGCCTACCAATACTACCAGCCCTTGAGCTTTCAGTTGCAAAAAACCAATCTCAAATAATTTTGAAATGGTGTTTTCAATAGGAAGGACCCTCCACAAGCTCATATACCATTCGGGAGTGACTCTACTTGACAAGGATTAGGTGGTGTGTCCTTGTTGGAGGAAGTGTGTCATGAGGGTTGGACTTGGGGTTTCAGAGGCTCAAGCCAGCTTCCTGCTGCCTGCCAACCTGGATATAGAACTCTCAGCCATTTCTCCACCACCATGTCTGCCTGCTTGTCACCATGCTTCCCACCATGATAATAATGAACTAAACTTCTGAATGTAAGTAAGCCCCAATTGAATGCTTTCTTTTTATAAGAATTGCTGTGGTCCTAGCATCCCTTCACCACAAAAGAACATTGACTAAAACAGATATGCAGGCCTTTTTTTTTTGTTATGCACAGACTACTGTTAAAGCTATTAATACATTCAGAAGCAGCCCATTTTTTCCCTCACTAGGAAAAAAATCTCTTAGTCAGTTCTTGTTTTCTCTAAAGGTTTTTATACTGGAGTACCTTACTGAGAGAAGCCCTTAGTCCTGAGACATGTGTGTTAGGTACTTATACTCTGGATGACAACAAATAAAAGACATTGTAGGCTAGAGTCTCCCATACTGATGGCCCTTCTTCTTCATAGTCCTAATTCTTTGAGACCAAGTTGATTCTCTTCTGTAATGATTTCTCATGTTCAAAGGGCCCTTCCCCTTCCACTCTGTTTCAAGAATGTCTTTGTTCTGCCTGGTATGTGGCCACTTAACATAGAAGATTATTAACCAGGGTAAAGAGGTGAGCCATATCTCTTAAGTATATTCAGCAATATATCACTACATGTATTGTGCCTCTAGAATGAATGTCCTGCAATCCTTCCCAGACTGAAGGGATTTAGAAGATGTGGAGTCCTGAGAACTGGCAAGAATGCAGTGCTTCTGGGTCCTTCCTCTTATTCCTGCTTATCTACGCATCTTGAGCCTGATGGTGTCTTTTTGTACCAGAGGGATTTTTGAGTTTCTAATGGTGGACAAGGGAGCTATTCCCTTTTAGTCATCCCTGGTAATTTCATTATATATATATATATATATATATATATATATATATATATATATATATAAAATGAAATATTATATAATATATAACACACCTGCATATATATATATGCAGGTGTGTTATGCCTGGGTAACAATAATAATTCTTGATTCTTTAAAATTTTTTTATTGAATCTACCTATTTTTCCTCCTCTTCAGTTCCTTCCTTAACCCACCCCACCATCTTTCCCTCTCATATTCTTGGGCTTTTTGCTTAAATTGGCTGAGTCCTCTTGGTGTCACCATTATGTAACTTGGAATAGTTGCCCTACTGGAGCATGGGACTGTATCTCTGAAGAAAATAGATTGTTCTCAGAAAGGTGTCAACAGAGGATGTGAATTATAGGGCATCCTGAACCACAAAGTAAGATTTTGTCTCCATAAATTAAAAAAAGAAAATATAATAAAGAGATGATGATTTTTTTTCTTGACTAATTTTGATGATAAATTTTAAATTCTGCTGGGAAGGGGCTCAAATTCAGTCAACATGTATGTCTGAAAATGCACTAAAAACAAAACCAAGAGAGTTCTTCTTTTCTAGCACTGTGAGTACCCCTGACCCTCTCAAATCTTCTTCCTCTCCATGGTTTTCTTTGTTGTTCTTGAAATGGATTTTGAAGCCCAAGAGAGACATGAGACTCTTACAGACAAGTAAAGGAAGAAGCCGTGGCTGTTACGGTTCAGTGTATTCTGAACTCTTAAAATTGGGAGCCTATTTATACTTCAAGACAAACAGATATCAAGTTAACAATAGCAGATGTTACAAGGATGAATAGAGTTTATTGCTGTCTCTTCTATGTGGGATCAGAAGGGATAGGGGTTTCCTGTGGTGGAAGTCAAGTGGGCAACTGCAGCTTGACAGGACAGAGCTCATTCTTATATTATGGTGGAGGCTGAGAGGAAACTAGTGTGATCTTTACTGGATGGTGGCATGCCCATGTTCAGTACTTCCAGCATGGTTTTATTATTGTTTTCAGTCATTCCTCTCAAATTAGAGAAGATCTATTAGATGCAAGGAATATACTTATCCACTTGGAAGAGCACCGAAGATAGCTCATATTCACAAGTATGATTGGAATATTTATCTTTCCTTCCTCTTCCCACATCTTCTAAATATTAGCATTTAATAAAATACACATTTCTTTCATTTGTGTTGAACTCTTTCCAAAGCTAGCAAATACCAGAACCTCAAATGTTATGATAGGATAAGTTCTTTATTGGTTTGTTTTCTTTTCATTCTTTCTGTTTTTACTGTGTGATTCTTTTTCATTATAAATCCTTATGTTTCTAACTCAAGGAGCCTGACTAATCAGAAGGGCTTCCAGCAGAGGTAGACAAATATTCTCAACATGGTCCTCAGCCCCTACAGATGCAGATAGCTCTGCTATTCAAAGGAAATGAAGAAGCCAGGTCCATCCTAGACAGGGGATTTCCTATTCTGATAAAATACCATAGTGGTTGAATGTTAGTTCTAGAAAGCTGATGGATAGAGACAAGATGATTGCAGATGGTATAGGAAACAGGTTCCTCTTATCGTGAATGGCGCTAACAGGAGAGTCTGACACAGAGGTTATATATACTGGGGAGGTGTTTCCCAGACAGGAATGGAGAGTAGCAATATTAAAACAAAGGAAGTCATGTCATTTAGAGAACTTACAGAAAAGGCTCAGTTGAGACATTTTTTTTTGAAGACTTTTATGATGAGAATTTCAAAATTGCTCATGGACAAAAGAGGAACTTACGGATTTATTTCTCTGAGTAGCTAAAAGGAAGTTATCTACAAGTACATGGATCCTAAGTCTATGTGGTAGCCATTATAGGGCTTCAAAAGTGAAGGTTAGGCATGATTACCTTTCCTTGTCTGCCACTGGGAGTGGAGTCTGAGAGAAGCCAGAGATGTTCAGAAGCAGAAGAAGGGAGGTATCAAACCCAACCTTCTAAGAAAATGGATGACCACTGATAGATTATGAATACTGGGGAGTCAGTGCTATTGGCTGAGTAACTCAGGTGAGCCCAGCTGTCTCCAGTAGAGAATTCTAAACTCATCATCATGCCTATGGCCCTGGTTAAGCTCCTGGAGTCTCAGAACCAAACACACACAGGGACATACATAAAGGACTTATATAATAAAGCAGAGAGGTTGATGGGAGTGGGAGGGAGATAGAGAAAAGGAAGAGTAAGGGGCAAGAAAAATGGAGATGTGTTGTAACAAGTATGAAAGCACCAAACCCATTTAACTTGAGAAAATATATGTGCTTTGAACATTATCAGTGGCCAAAACTCCCATCGCTGCTAGTAAAAGTGACAGCTGAGTGCATCATGACTCTGATAATCAGACAAGTGTTGGCAGGATACATAGGAATTGTACCTTCTATTAGATAGGTAAGATTTACATAGACCTAAAATATAGTGTAGATGCCTATTAAATACCTCTGAAACCTGAAGATTTCAAAGTGATACACAAATCACTAAAAGGGTAAAAGATAGGAAGGTGTTTGTTAAGTACATTTAAGATTTTTTAAATTATGAAAAAAATATAAATGGGTCCAATGATCCCTGTACAAATAAAGACATTCACTTTTTGAGTGAATGAGTTAATTGTATATGGCATGTGTAATGAGATTATTAAGATCATATAAATGGCATATGAGTGTATATAGACTCCTCTAACTAAACATGGATGAAAATCAAATTGTCATTATTTATTGGGTGTTTTTATACCATATCTATGGTAAGTGTGTGTGTCTTGTTTCTGTGTCAGTGAACAATTCTCTTTTAATTATGGGTTATGAACACTATGACAATGACTCTCTTCACCTTATGGGAAAGGCAGGAAGACCAAAGCCAGCCTGATCAAGAATGAGTTGTAGACTGGTTAAAACTACAGAGTGAGACACTCTCTCACAGATAAACTGACAAAGCAAGTAAACAACAAAATAAGATGGCCTTTGTTTCCACTCCTCCTTGTCCTAACTTTGTTTTCCTTTTTCCTCTTTATCTCCTTTTAAGATTTTTTTCAAATAATAATTGTTGTTATTCTTATTGTGAGGGGTGTTCCAAATAGGACTTGCATAAATTTGGTCAGTAGTCTATACTGTATATTTCCTTAATCTGGGCGGCCAGAGGGACTTCCTGAAATAAGTCAGAATAAGCTGATATTTGGAAGGTGAGAGAGTTTGACATATAAACAATGAATTAAAAAAAAAAGAACTTGAGGGAAAGCACATGAGGTGGAAGGGAAATATGAGTAGAGTCCCAGAGGCTAGTGGCTGTAGTAAAACTTTAAAGAATTGAAAGGAACTTTCCCTGGCTGGAAAATGGACTGAGATGATGTTGGGATGGGCATAATTAATTTCAAAGTGTCCAGTGACTCAAGGTAAGCAGTTTGGACTTCTTCCTAAGCAGGGAACATTTGGTAGGGGGAAATATTAAGTATATTATCTACATATTAAATTGCATTCTACCTGTCAAGTGGAGACTGTATGGGATGCAGGGAAGAGGGAACGAAGCAGGAGAGAGTAGGTGGCATTGACTGGCCTAATAACCTGGGAAACAGATTCAAGCTTGTTGAACTTGTCCAATCAGATTTAAATTTATAAAATGGAGAAGATAAGAGGCAATGATGCCTTCCTGCTGGTGCCCGGTGTGAAGAGTGGGAGAAAGAGCAGACCTGGAGAAGCAGCATTCAATTTTAGGCTTAGTGACTACTCACTGTATGCAAGACATCCAAGATACAGGGATTAAAACTGCACATCTGCAGTTTTGCGATGATTGAGAAGTAAATGCTTTTAGGATCACAGTATATGTGAGGTGGGAAGAGATTGTTTGCAGCAGGAGAAGAGACACCTTGTACAACTCTGGAGGAAGAATGTCTAGATAAGGGGGGCTTTAAAATGCACATTGAGGAGTTGGGGGAATAGAGGTCTCTTGCAAGGTTCTTTGTTTATGATATGAAAATATTTTAAGGGATGGCATGATACAGTGTCAAAGGGTGCAGCCAGGGAAACAAAATAAACCTTAAGAAAAAGTTGCCTGGATGTAATCACATAGAACTCATTGGTGATCTTGATAGAAGCAATTTCCATGAGGCCATAAGGTTATAAGTCAGGCAAGAATGGGTTAAGGAGGAAGTAGGCAGACAGAAAAATGGTGAGAGTAAAGCCTCCAATCTAGAAGGCTTTACAAGCATGAAAAGACTAGGGGAAAAGAGGAAGACAGAATGGTTCGGGTGTTGCTCAGATGAGGAAAAGATGTAAGTTTGCAGAAGTCTTTAACATGTTTGATGTCAAGTGAGTCAGTAAACATAAGAATAAAAGGAGCTAGGTGTCTCAACAAACTGAGGGGACAGGGGTCGAAGTACAGGTAATGAAAGAACACAGTTTTCCAACACATTCAACCAGCGTTTCTGTCCCAGTCTGTGCTTGGCTCGCTGTGACACGGTTCCTGGAATACACAGGCCCCTCGTTGCCATTTTCAACAAGTCACCCTTTGTGTCAGAGCTAACTCTTCCTAGAAACTGAAGCATCCCAAATGAGGCAAAAGAAAGCAGGAATGATGGAGAAAGATGTTGGTCAATTTATTTTCAGATATTGTTTTAAATCTTTATTCTTACTTAGGATGATCACTAACATTAATTGGGAAACTACTCTCTTTTACTTTAAATTAATGTACATTTCCTAGTTGACTTTTAGATGGAAATGGGCCCTATAAAAGTGGAAATTTTCTAGAGAAGGGTAGCTAGCCATCATTTTGTGCCACATTGCAGGTGAGCTGTCTAGGGGTTCTGAGAAAATAGCTCCAGATGGAGTTGCTACCTTGCCTTGTCAAACTATCTTTGGGGTCCTTTGACCCAGCATTCCTTAAGGCTCCTGACATCTCCTCCTCCTTTATTTATTTATTTATTTATTTATTTATTTAGTTTGTTTGTTTGTTTGTTTATTTTTAAGTTATATAAGGCAGGTTTATTGGCTATGAGAGGGAAAGAGAAACAGCATGCACATGAGGAGAGAGAGAGGGGGGAGAGAGAAAAGAGAGAAGGGATGGGGGAAGGAGGCAGAGAGGGGAGAGAAGAGAAGAACAAGGGGGAGAGGAAGAGAGAGGGGGAGGGAGAGAGAGAGCAAGAAGAGCTTCCTCCTTTATTTTTTGTATACAAATATTTTTAAAGAAGTGTATGCCCTATATGCACTTCCTGACTTCTCTTTCAATCTCTCTCCACTGCAATGTGTCTTCTTCTCATTATTTCACTGAAATTGTACATTGGCATTACCAAATTGATTAGGTTACTCTGCCTTCATCTATATGATCTTTGTGTTCTATGACATTGAATCCAATTTGTTTATTAAACTTATCATCTTTATGTGATTTCCAAAGCAGTGCTTGTATTCTCTTGTTTCTCTCACCTGTCATTAGCAGAATAACAGAGAGGTGAACTAGGCTGGAAACATAGATTCCACCAGCACCCCCCATTTTTGATAGGTGCAATTGAATTTTCCTCCTTCTTATATCAAATGCTATGCAAATTAATCTTCAAACTCATCTCTCACCTGGTCCCTGCTTTAAGATCTTTGGGTTGAAAATGTAGCTAAGTGCTACAATGCTTTCCCTAGTTAGTGTAAGCTCTGGATTTAATATCTAGCATGTGTGAGGGTGTGTGTGTGTGTGTGTTTGTGTGTGCCCGCACATGTACATGTGTAGGGGAGCTACAACTACACCAGCCATTTCCTTTTTCCTACATTTGTTATCTTGTCTAGTCTTTTTTTTTTAATAATTTATTTTTTATTTCTTCAAGTTACATCTCAACCACAATCCCCTCCCTACTCCCCCCTCCAGTCCCACCCTTCCACCCTC
>CAJQZJ010030151.1:0-10794 GCA_907164525.1 Lophiomys imhausi | reverse complement strand
ACACACACACACACACACACACACACACACACACACACACACACACATATTAATTTTTAAAACACAGTTCAGTGGGTAAAGGTGTTTGCAGTTGAGTTTGATCACCTAAGTCTAATTCCTGGAACCCACAGTGTAGAGATATAACCTCATAACCTCATAAGTTGTCTTCTGACCTCCTCATGTGTGGAATGTTTGAAACTCCTTGAAATTCTCTCCAATTCTGAACATATGTTACTTTTAACACCAAGAGAGAAAGCAGATTGGTAGGTTACTCCCAAGACTGATAGAAAAGAAGACGGCTGAGCAGCTCTTAAAGGTCTTTAAACCACCCACAAGCCAACACTGATATAGCACATACTTTGGGCCTAAGAACTTCATTCCATGTTGGAGACCCTGAGAAATGGTCCACACTTTCACAAGAGAAGATTATGGCCCAGGTGTGTGTAAAGCACAGGCTGGTCAGAGGAGAAAACAACCAACTTCTCAAATTCCAATAATAATGGGGCATGAGTTCAACAGAAATAAGAGGTCTAGGGGGTCTTGCTTTCTTTGAAACAGGGTCTTGTGCCCTTGAACCTGCTAAGTAGCTGAGGATGACTTTGAACTTCTGATGCTCCTAAGTGCTGGGATTATAAATGAGCACCACTACACTCAGTTTGTGGGTACAAGGACTGAATCCAGGGCTTTACACACTACCAGCACAGCTACATTCCAAAACAGTTTTGTTTTTGAAACAAGAGTCTCCCTATGTCACTCAGATTGGCCTTAAAATCACCTTTCTCCTGCTTTGGCCTCCTGAATGCTGAGATTATAGGCCTGAACCCCCATGAGCTCCTGGTAATCAAACACTTACTGTTTACAACTCTCTGGGAGAGGTGCTGATTATTGTCCTTACAGGTGTGGACACGAGGCACTTCTCAAACAGGTCTGATCACAGAAAGACAACAGGTACCTGTACATGTACAGTACTGTTAAGAGCAAAGGAATCATTTTAACTCAGAGGAGTCACAGCTTCTTGGCTGGCTCTAAGGTTCTGTCCACACCACAGCAGGCAATAACCCTCCAGGAGCAAGCAGCAGGAACAGCGGACGAGGCACAAAAGCCCAGTATAGACTCTATCTCTGGGCTCCAGAACTAGGGGTTCATTTTCACCATCAGCATTTTCTATAAGTTTATTAAAAAAAAAAAAAAAAGAAAAAGAAAAATGTGTGTGCACCTATGCATGAAGCTAGAGGATCTTGGGTGACATCCTAAGAAATGCTGTCTACCTCCTCTGAGATAGGGTCTTTATTGGCTGGAGCTTATGAATTAGGCTGGACTAGGGCATCGAGCTCCAGTGACCTTCTGTCTTCATCAACCAGGACAGGTTTACAAGTGTCCACTACCAACCTGTGGGCTGCGATCACACTCACGTCCCTGTGCTTTAACAACTGAGACCCCCCCATCCCTTATTCCAGATTTATTCCATAAATAAGTTGTGACTTCATCTGAGTCACCCAACAATGCAACTGCAAACTCTACTCTAAAGTCCTCCATGGTACACAGCAGTCCTCAGCTGCTTCTGCTCTCCAGAACCACAAACAAGAGTCGCTCTCTGTGTGTCTCATCAGAGCAGACTTCTAGAACGGCACACAAGAAGGCCTCAGGACAGGAAAAGGAAAAGCAGGAGCTTCTCTGCCTTCCTACCATGAGTATCCAGAGTATCCGCTGGAATGACAGACATTTACAATCTGAAAACCCTATACATCCATAATTCAGTGAAAGAATGCATTTAAGCTGGGCGGTGGTGGCGCACCCCTTTAACCCCAGCACTCGGGAGGCAGAGGCAGGTGGATCTTTGTGAGTTTGAGGCCAGCCTGGTCTACAAAATGAGTCCAGGACAGCCAGGACTACACAGAGAAACCCTGTCTGGAAAAAAAAAAAAAAAAAAAAGAATGCATTTAAGCCAGGCCTGCAGGGTGGTGCACACCTGACTGTGCACTCAGAAGGCAGAGGCAGAAGGTCTGCCACAGGTTCAAAGCCAGTCAGTGTAGACAGAGAGATTCTGTCAGAGGGGAAAAAAAGCTAAAGCAATGTGGAGCAGTTAAAGTATATAATACTGCTCCTGAGGAGGCCTGTGTGCTTCTAGACCCCACACTAGACAGCTCACACTGCCTTTAACTCCAGCTCCAGGGGACCTGACACCTCTGATCTCCTCAGGCACCCCCCCCCAACACAGATACATATAATTGTAAAGAAAATAAATCCTTAAAAAATAAAAAAATATAGCCGGGCGTGGGGTGCATGCCTTTAATCCCAGCACTCTGGAGGCAGAGCCAGGTGGATCTCTCTGAGTTCGAGGCCAATCTGGTCTACAAAGTGAGTCCAGGGCAGCCAAGGATACACAGAGAAACCCTGTCTCAATAAACTAAAAAATAAATAAATAAAAATTATTAACAATTAAAACTCTGTGAGAAAAATTTTGAAAATGGAAAATTACTGAGAGGCCTGAGAACATGAACTTCTGAACCCGTGTCCTACTTAGAGATGTTTTTGCCCCCCTGTTCCAGGAAATGTTTATACCCAACAGGAACATTGTGGTTAAGTACACCTGCCATGCGGAAAGTCCTTCATTGTTTGTTCAGCGGGTGCTTGTGGTTTTTTCCTTTATAAGCCCCCAGCCTGTGGAACCCAGGGTCGATTTCTCTACCCTGCGTGGTGGGAGAGTCGTCCGTGGAGCTCCAGCTTTGCTCTAATAAAGCCTTTTGCTTGGCTGCATCAAGATTGGTCTCTTGTGAGTATTTGGGTGTCGTGGTCATCCCGAGTTTGAGGAAGGGTCCTCACTACTGGGGGTCCTTCATTTCGGGGCTCGTCCGGGATATGACGACCACCCCATACTCCGGAGACTAACTTGGAGGTGAGATCTGTGTTTGTCTTAAGGCCTTGGTTTGTGTCTGTGTTTGTGACTTGTCTGAGGAAATTGTCACTTTCATTGTCAATTGTTTGAACAGCCATTCTGTCTAGAGAGGAGACAGGCGGAGTGGTTAGCAGACCTGCAGAAGGACCAGTGGCTGTAGCCCTGGGAGACGTCCCGGGAGGATAGAGGCCCCAGGGACGCCTGGTAGGTGCCTGTTTCTGGGCCTGGGAGGACAAGGTGTCCCTCGTGGAGGGAACACTTAAAGTTTCCCAGCCATCTGATTCTGTTAGTTGGTTTTGGAAGACAGGATTGAGGAAGGTTGTCTTGTGTTCTCTGTTGTTTTCTAGTTTTGTGTGTTTTCTATTGTTTGTGATGATGGGACAGACAGTGACGACCCCCTTGAGTTTGACGATAGATCACTGGACTGATAAGGACTAGGGCTCACAACTTGTCAGTAAAGATCAAGAAACATCCATGGCAAACCTTCTATACCTCAGAATGGCTGACGTTCGATGTAGGCTGGCCACCCCAGGGAACTTTTGACCAGCAGGTTATTTCTGCCCTAATGACTATTGTCTTTCAGCTGCACCCGGACCAGCAGCCCTACATTCTTGTTTGGCAGGACCTAGTCCAGAACCCACATTCATGGGTTAAGCCTTGGATTCCGCCACGGCGCCCAGGCTCCCGAGTCCTGGCGCTGACAGGACCAAAAGTAAAACCAAAGTGAGAGCCATCTCCCCCAGCAAAACCCGCGGCTCCGCCAAAGATTTATCCCGAAATTGAGGAGTCGCCCGAGTGGCTGGACCCGCCTCCACCCCCTTACCCAAATCTCTTGTCCCCTTCCCCAGACACTGGCCCTCCACCCCTGAGTGTGGAGGGCCAGGGAGACCAGAGTCGGGGCCCAGCGGCTGGTACCCGGAGCCGGAGAGGAAGAAGTCCCGAGGGGCCTGATTCTACGGTTGTTTTACCCCTACGAGCTGTCGGCCCGCCTGTGGACCCACCTGCAATGCAGCCACTACAATACTAGACTTTCTCTTCTGCTGATCATTATAATTGGAAAGCTAACCATCCCTCTTTTTTTGAAAACCCTACTAGTCTTACAGGTCTTGTGGAATACCATCAACCCACACGGGATGACTTGCAGCAACTCCTGCAAGTCCTCTTCACCACAGAGGAATGAGAAATGATCCTCTTGGAGGCCAGGAAGTATGTCCCGGGACCCAATGGGACACCCACCACCCTTCCTAATGAGATTAATGCAGGATTTCCCCTTGACTGACCCAACTGGGATTTCAACATAGCTGAAGGTAGGGAGCAGCTGACGGTCTACCGCCGGACTCTAGTAGCAGGTCTCAAAGGTGAGGCTCGCCGCCCCACCAATTTGGCTAGGTAAGAGAAGTTCTCCAGGGCCCTACTGAGCCACCTTCAGTTTTTCTCGAGAGAATAATGGAGGCCTACAGACGGTACACCCCTTTTGACCCGACCTCAGAGGGGCAGCAGGTTGCCGTAGCTATGGCTTTCATAGGACAGTCAGCTCCAGATATCAAAAAGAAACTACAACATATAGAAGGATTACAGGACTATACGCTACAGGACCTCGTCAAAGAGGCTGAGAGGTAGGTATATCATAAGAGGGAGACTGAGGAAGAGAAGCAGGAAAGAGAAAAGAGGGAAAGAGAGGATAAACGAGATCGCAACAAGAGAGAAATTTGACTAGGATACTGGCCGCAGTCGTAGATAAAGAGCAGAGCCTAGGCAAACAGGGAACCTGGGCAACAGAAGACTAGACCAAATGAAAGTGGAGAACAGAGACGCCTGTTGGAAAAGGATCAATGTGCTTACTGTAAAGAAAAAGGGCACTGGGCTCGAGAATGCCCAAAGAAGGACAGGGCCCTTAAGGTCCTGGCTCTTGAAGAAGATGATTAGGGGCGACGGGGCTCGAACCCCCTCCCTGAGCCTAGGGTAACCTTGAATGTGGAGGGGACCCATGTAAACTTTCTGGTGGATACTGGAGCAGAATATTCAGTTCTGAAACAACCATTGGGAAAACTAAAAAACAAAAAGACTATAGTTGTAGGGGCAACTGGGCAAAAGCAATATCCTTGGACCACAACATGAACAGTTGACCTAGGGAAAGGACAGGTGTCCCATTCTTTCCTGGTCATTCCGGAGTGCCCTATGCCTTTGTTGGGAAGAGACTTGTTAACTAAGCGGAAGGCACAGATTCAGTTTGCTAAGGAAGGGCCAGAGGTGACATGGGGAACCCCTACTTCTATGATACTGGCCTTAAAGCTTGAAGAAGAATATCGGCTCCACGAGTCCCTTGGACAACAAGAGGCCCTGGATATCAGTGACTGGTTGACAGAATTTCCAAGGGCCTGGGCTGAGACCGGGGGTATGGGGATGGCAAAAAGAGTTCCTCCCATAGTAGTGGGGCTAAAGACCAGTGCCTCCCCTATTGGGGTAAGACAGTACCGAATGAGTCGTGAAGCCAGAGAGGGCATAAGACCTCACATCCCAGACTGTTAGAGCAGGGAATTCTGGTTCCTTACCAGTCACCTTGGAACACCCCCCTTTTACCGGTAAAGAAGCCAGGCACTAATGATTACAGGCCAGTCCAAGATTTAAGAGAGGTCAATAAAAGAGTTCAAGATATTCACCCAACTGTGCCCAACCCTTACAACCTTCTCAGTTTGCTTCCACCAGAAAGGAATTGGTACACTGTCCTAGATTTAAAGGATGCCTTTTTCTGCTTAAAATTACATCCTGACAGCCAACCCATCTTTGCCTTTGAATGGAGAGATCCTGACACTGGACTGGTGGGGCAGTTAACTTGGACTAGGTTGCCACAAGGATTCAAAAACTCCCCTACCCTAGCCGGGCGGTGGTGGCGCACGCCTTTAATCCCAGCACTTGGGAGGCAGAGGCAGGCGGATCTTTGTGAGTTCGAGGCCAGCCTGGTCTACAAAGGGAGTCCGGAAAGCAAAGAAAACACAAAGAAACCCTTTCCCGAAAAACCCAAAAAAACCAAAAAAAATCCCTCCCCTACCCTCTTTGAAGAGACTCTTCATCAGGATCTGGCCTCCTTCAGAGCTGAAAATCCTCAGCTAACATTGTTACAGTACATTGATGATTTACTCTTGGCAGCATCAACTAAACCTGAGTGTCTCCAAGGAACTAAGAGGTTGCTGATGGAACTTGGTGAGCTGGGGTATTGGGCCTCTGCTAAGAAGGCTCAGTTGTGCAAAACTGAGGTTACCTATCTGGGATACACCCTGAGAGATGGAAAGAGATGGCTGATGGAAGCCAGGAAAAAGACTATCACCCAGATTTCCTGTCCCGACCACCCCGCGCCAGGTAAGAGAATTCCTGGGCACTGCTGGTTTTTGTAGACTACGGATTCCGGGTTTCGCTACGCTGGCAGCCCCCTTATTTTCCCTCACCAAGGAGGGAGGAGGGTTCACCTGGACCTCTGAACATCAGAAGGCCTTTGAAGATATTAAAAAGGCCTTGTTAACAGCACCGGCTTTCGACCTGCCGGACTTAACCAAGCCTTTCACTGTATATGTAAATGAAAGGGCAGGGGTTACCAGAGGAGTTCTTACTCAGACTTTAGGACCTTGGAAGAGGCCGGTGGCCTACTTATCTAAGAAACTGGATCCTGTTGCCAGCGGATGGCCCACATGCCTGAAAGCTATTGCGGCTGTGGCCTTGCTTGTCAAGGATGCTGATAAGCTGATTTTGGGACAGCAAATTACAGTGGTGGCACCCCATGCCCTTGAGAGCATTATTTGGAAGCCCCCTGACCGGTGGATGACTAATGCTAGAATGACTCACTACCAAAGCCTATTACTGACTGAGAGAGTGATATCCCCCCCCACCACCACCCTGAATCCTGCTACCCTACTGCCTGAGGCTGATGACTCTGCTCTTGCCCACCACTGCCTTGATATCCTGGCAGAAGAAACGGGTCCCCGGAGTGACCTGAAGGACCGACCCTGGCCAGGAAGCCCAAACTGGTATACAGATGGAAGGAGCTTCGTGGTTGAAGGTAAGCGGATGGCGGGAGCTGCAGTAGTGGATGGGAGACAAGTGATCTGGGCTAGCAGCTTGCCAGAAGGAACTTCTGCCCAGAGAGCCGAGCTTATTGTGTTAACACAAGCTTTGAAGATGGCAGAGGGAAAGTCCATCAATATTTATACTGATAGCAGGTATGCTTTTGCCACCGCCCTTGTGCATGGGGCGATGTATAGACAAAGGGGGCTGTTGATATCAGTGGGGAAAGACATGAAAAATAAAAAAGAGCTTCTGAGCCTCCTTGAGGCTATACATCTGCCAAAGAAGGTGGCTATTATCCACTGCCTTGGACATCAGAAGGCACAGGATGCAGTGGCTAAGGGAAATCAGATGGCGGATCTAGAAGCCAAACGAGCTGCCCAAGGGACAATGATCTTAACCTCCCTTGGTTCTAGAGATGTCAGGAAAACCAGTGTCAGGTACACCCCTGAAGACTTGCAGGCCATAAAGAAACTAGGGGTGGCTAGAGAATCACCTTGTGGTATGGTTAAAACAGAGGACAGTAAAAGAGTCCTGCCTCAAGAAGAAGGACACGAACACGTCACCAACCTACACCGTCTAACTCACCTAGGAGAAAAGAAACTAAAAGATGTGGTAAGGTCCTCTGACTATTATGTGATTGGACTTTCTGACTTAACAACAGAAATAGTCAGGAACTGCCAAGCCTGTGCTCTGACTAATGCCAGACCTTCCATGCATAACATGGGAAAAAGACTTAGGGGAGATCGACCGGGGGCCTATTGGGGAGGTGGATTTTACAGAAATTAAACCAGCTAAATATGGAAACAAATATCTTTTAGTTTTTTTTTGTTTTGTTTTGTTTTGTTTTGTTTTTCGAGACAGGGTTTCTCTGTGTAGCCCTGGCTGTCCTGGACTCAATTTGTAGACCAGGCTGGCCTCGAACTCGCAAAGATCCGCCTGCCTCTGCCTCCCAAGTGCTGGGATTAAAGGCGTGCGCCACCACTGCCCGGCTTCTTTTAGTTTTTATAGATACATTTTCAGGGTGGATAGAGGCCTTCCCTACAAGGACTGAGACTGCCAATACAGTAGCCAAGAAAATACTTGAAGAAATTTTTCCGAGGTTTGGAATACCCAAAGTAATTGGGTCTGATAATGGACCCGCTTTCGTTGCCCAGGTAAGTCAGGGACTGGCTACTCAACTGGGGATTAAATGGAAATTACATTGTGCCTACCGTCCCCAAAGCTCAGGACAGGTAGAAAGGATGAATAGAACTCTCAAAGAGACTTTGACTAAATTAGCCTTAGAGACCGGCGGAGGAGACTGGACAGCCCTCTTCCTTTTGCCTTATTTTGGGTCAGGAATACCCCGGGGCGCTTCAAGTTGACACCCTATGAGATACTGTGTGGGGGACCTCCTCCTCTCACGGAGGCAGGTGGAGTGTTCAACCCTGATGTAGTCCTCTCTAAACCTCTTTTCACTCGTATGAAAGCCCTCGAGGTGGTTCGACGAGAAGCTTGGGAACTGCTCAAAGAGGTCTATGAGGGTGGGGACCTAACAGTACCTCATCAGTTCCAGGTCGAGGATGCTGTACTAATCCGACGTCATCGGACCAGGAACCTCGAACCTCGCTGGAAAGGTCCATACTTAGTCCTTCTGACCACCCCTACGGCAGTAAAAGTAGAAGGCATCTCGGCCTGGGTACATGCATCGCATGTCAAAAAGGCTCCCGAATCTGCCCGAGATGAGTGGCGACTGGAAAAGACTCCTGATCCTCTTAAGCTACGCCTTAACCGTCACGGCAGGAAAATCTAGACCTACTGCCCCTCACCAGCCCATGACGTAATCTTGGCAACTCATTGATCCTGACCGAGGAGTTGTAATCAACACGATACAGAAGGTGGCCCC
This sequence comes from Lophiomys imhausi, assembly GCA_907164525.1. Classification (NCBI taxonomy): domain Eukaryota; kingdom Metazoa; phylum Chordata; class Mammalia; order Rodentia; family Muridae; genus Lophiomys; species Lophiomys imhausi. The sequence continues at coordinate 1,954 of CAJQZJ010030151.1, read as the reverse complement.
AATAAACACTTGGTGGCCAGACCTACATTTCTGTTTGCGGGCTTTAATCCCATCAGCAAGGAGTACTCCCCCCAATCTAGTCTGCAGCTATGGATTTTATGTATGTCCAGGATGGAGAAAAGAAAAGTCATGTGGGAGAGCCCAAGAATTCTTCTGCCGGAGATGGGACTGTGTTACCTCTAATGACGGGGAATGGAAATGGAAGGTAACGGCCCTGGACAAGGTAAATTTCTCATTTGTCAATACAGGCCCAGGCAAATATATAACAATGGGCCTCTACAACAATGGACTAAAGGACTGTCTGCGCTCACACCTAGATTATGTAAAAACAGCTTTACTGATCAAGGGAAAAGGGAGTCTTCGGATATCTGGGTTAATGGCATAAATTGGGGAATCGTGTTCTGGAAACATGGTAGAGGGGAGGGGTCCCTTCTCACCATCCGCCTTAAGATAGAAGGACCTCCGCCTGTGGCAGTCGGACCAAACCCTGTACTTCCTGAGCCAGTAAGACCTCCTCCTCCACCCCCTCCCGAGACTCCGGTCTCCCCCTGCACCCCCATGCCTCAGCCTTTTGACTCTAGCACCCCACAAGCCTATACCTCCCTGACTTCAGGCCCTGACTTAAAGCCCCATCAGAAGGCGAAAGGCTCTTTAACCTCCTCCAGGGTGCATTCTGTTCTCAACCATACCAACCCCAACGTTAGCCAATCCTGCTGGCTATGCTTGGCTTCTGGCCCTCCTTATTACAAAGGGACAGCTATCCCGGGAACCTACAATAACACCACTACTTCCCACCAGTGTAATTGAGGAAAAAGTCAATAGCTCACTCTGACTGAAGTCTCTGGTAAGGGAACTTGCCTTGATAAAGTGCCCCCCAACCGCCAGCATTTATGCAATACAACGGACTCTGTCTTTCAAACAATTAATTATTATTTGGACCCAGGCCCCGGACGATGGTGGGTCTGTAGTTCGGGCCTGACCCCATGTGTGTCTACTGCCGTGTTCAACCAAAGTCAGGACTATTGTGTAATGATCCAGATGGTTCCCAGGGTTATATATCACCCAGACACCAGGTTTGTGGACGAGTTCGATCAGAGACCCAACCAAAGGTACCGGAGAGAACCAGTAACCATGACTTTAGCTGTTCTACTGGGGGTTGGAGGAATTGCTGCAGGGATAGGGACCGGGACCTTGGCTCTGATTAAAGGCGATCAGGCATGTAAACAGTTCAAAGAAGCTATGGTTGCCTGTATAGAGGAATTAGAAAAGAATGTAGCCAGATTAGAGGAGTCTCTAACTTCCCTCTCAGAGGTAGTCCTACAGAATCGGAGGGGCTTAGATTTACTTTTTCTTAAAGGAGGAGGGTTATGTGCTGCCCTCAAAGAAGAATGTTGCTTTTACATAGATCACTCAGGGGTTATCCAAGACTCCTTGGCCAAGCTCCGAGAGCGGCTCGAGAGATGTAAACGCGAGCCGAGCGAGCCGAGGAAACCGGATGGTTCAAGGGATGGTATAATAAATCCCCCTGGTTAACTACTCTTGTTTCTACACTGATGGGACCCCTTGTTATTCTCCTGCTAATTCTGACCTTCGGCCCTTGCATCCTAAATCACTTAGTTACCTTCATCAGACAGAGAATTAATGCAGTTCAACTTCTGGTACTAAGGCAACAGTACCAGGAGCTGGGTCGTCAAGAAACAGAAACAACGTTCTATGATTAGAACTTCTGACTAGAAGAAGTGGGGAATGTGAGGAAAATTTTGAAAATGGAAAATTACTGACCCTAGACTGCAGAGCCTGAGAACATGAACTTCTGAACTCATACTGTTGCAGCAAATGTTTATGTTCCCCTGGTTCAGGAAATGTACTAAGAAAAGAACAAAGTGACACCTGCCAAGTGGAAGGTCCCTCCCTCACATGATCAGCAGATGTTTGTGGTTTTTCCCTTTAAAAG
>CAJQZJ010030150.1:0-19668 GCA_907164525.1 Lophiomys imhausi | reverse complement strand
AAGAGTATGTTATAAAATAGAGAAGAGATGATAAAATATGGAGAGAGTTGAAATATGAGTATTTATTGTGATGACAGATATTTAGCCAAGTCTGGCAGTGCAGTCTAAGCAAAAGAGGATCATGGATTTGAAAGCAGCCTTTATTATGAAGCACGTTCCAGACCAGCCTGTGCTACCTAGCCAGATCCTGGTTTAATACCTAAAGATAAATGAGGATAGATAGATAGATAGATAGATAGATAGATAGATAGATAGATAGATGGACAGGCAGATAGATGGAGAGAGATAGACAGGCAGACAGACAGACAGATAGATAAATAGGCAAGGACTGGGAAACACAATTAAGATGTAAGACAGAGGTGGATTTACACAAAACATAATGTTGAAAGAATAGATGGAGTTTTTAAAGTATGAAAATTGACTTTCAACTTCCTTTTTTTTTCTAATGTTTTGTTTTATTTTTGAAGTACTCGGAATTGAACTAAGTGACACATGCTAGGAAGAACTCTACCACTGAGAAACATTATCAGCCCTTAGAAAGAAAGAAACATTTCTTCAACTCTACCACTGAGAAACATTATCAGCCCTTAGAAAGAAAGAAACATTTCTTCACCTGAAAAGGGAGGAGAAAGAAAGATAGGCAAGCTCAAGATACTACCAATTTTGTTAGTGACATTGGAGGTAGAATATTCAGTGATTTTTCTACTAAAAGATAATTGTTTGATTTGTTGTTAGTCAAAATGTAAGTGATAGAATAGTAATTTTAAAGAATGGTGTAAATTTAAAAGCAGTTGACGTGTGTGTATGAGAGACAAAGAGAGATACACAGAGAGATTTGTAATATATGAAATGATTTCCAAGCAGAAATAAGGGTCCAGATCACGTGGCAGGCCATGCTTGTATTATCATTAATGTACATAGCCTTGGTATCAGGAGCAGAAGTGTTGATGGGGAAAAGAGAATGACTATACTAGTTTAAGTTGAAAGATTTAAAGACAATTACTAATACATGGTGAAATATGCATAGACTGACTCATTTGTTTCTTTGAATACACACATAGTCTTGTAATCACAGTTTTTTCTGGTATTTAGAAAATCAAAGCAAAAAGAGTTAGCATAACTCAGACAAACAGACAGGACCTAGTGCTTAACAGTCTAGGCTTTTTACTTATTGTGAATTATTAAATGAATATGAGCCTACTAGAATCAGAAATGATGGAATAGTCAAGGGACTGGGCATTTTGATGAGTTGAAGAAGACATATAGAAGCACAGGAGTGTGGTAGATAAACAGATACTATCACTGGAAAGAAAAAAATGTAGCTTCATGTTTCCAAGGGGGAAATGCATCTGGATGGTCATAACATAGCATCACATCACACCACATCACATCACATCACAACACAACACAACACAACACAACACAACACAACACAACATAATATAACATACACAATAGCTTGCACATGTGAGGGAACAACTAAACTGAAATGCATCTGAAATCAGTGAATACAACACAATCAAAGAACTAGTTGAATATGTGTCAATGTGAAAATAAAAATCAACAAACTTGATGGCAGAATTTAAGATGGTAAAGATGAAGTCAGATGCTAAAGTTGTCAGTCAGTACAAATATCCCACAATTAATGGACAATAGTAATTGTGGGGGTATAACAATTATTAAGTAAGAAGTTTTGTTCGAGAGTAAGAAATTAATGACTTGGGAGTACCAATGAAATTCTAGTTTCACCTACATCATAAAGAGTTGAAATTTATGATTCTATGATTTTTTATGTTTATTTATTACATCGTTACATCTCCATCACAGTGCCCTCTTTCCACCCCTCTCGGTTCCACCCTCCCACCCTCCCCTCCTTCTCCCACCTATCCCACTCCTCTGATGTGGAGTGTCCCTACAAATCAGCCCCTCTCAGTTCAACAGTCATATGAGGGCTAAGAGTTTCCTCTTGCACTGGGGGCCTGCATGGTAGCGCCCCTAGGGCAAATTGTCCCATTGATAGATAACAAAGTCTATGTTCCTGTTCTTTTTGGTGTGTTGGTTGTAGGATAGTTATCCTATACTATATGTCTAAAATCCAATTATAAGTGAGTAGATGCCATGTGCATCTTTCTGAGTCTGGGTTAGCTCACTCAGGATGAGCTTTTCTAGTTCCATCCATTTGGCTGCGAATTGCATAATTTCCTTGTTTCTGATGGCCGAGTAGTATTCCATTGTGTAGATGTAGCACAATAGTTTTATCCATTCAATTTTTAACTGAACTATATATTGATTCCCTATCCTCCTTTACCACAGATACAGGCTTGAATTCAATCTACTACTTGTTTCAATAATGAGGAGAAATAAACCACAAAAAATTGAAAATGTAGAATATAACTTCAGAAAAGGAGTTTGAACAGTTTGAACTCTATTGCAGGACAATATTGCTCTGAGAAGACATGGTTATTAGATGAAAATCATAGTACAAGGCACGAGATTTCTCCCTATGAGTTATTGGTCAGGGAAGCCCCAGATATCTCCAAAAGAACACAAGATATTGCCATTGCCCTTAAGTTACCCATCTTAACTACATAATAAGATAATATTGACCAAGACATCATATATTTGCTGGACTTTTCAGGACATAGTAAATCAATCTCATACTTACTTGGAAATTTTCACCCTGCTGGGTAGCTTTCATACTGCTACAAGGTACAATTCAGTCTTACAGTGGAGAAAACACATCAATGGTCTTACCCAGTACTGAAATTATATGCTACAGTAATGACATGCCAAGGGATATGAGCATAATAATGCATAATAATGCAATATGACTTTTTTGGGTACATAGTCACTTTAAGATTAGATTTAAGGTGTAATATACAGAAGGGAATTTCATGCCTATTACTGTAACCATGGTTCAAAGTTTGCATCTCTAGTTTAATATCTGCTATTGTTATTTTGATAAATAGGCATGATACTAATGATTTTTAAATATTTATTTTTACACCTATAGATCTGAGCTGCTTTCAGCCTTGATCAGAAAAGCTTGATTTCTGCAGTGGATAGTAGTCAATGGAGAGACACACGTCCAGTTGTGATTGCTCATCAAATTTTTGTCAATTTGACTACATTTGGAATCATTAATACCCAAGATGCTGGACATTCCTGAGGGAGATTTTCCAAATAATTAATTTAAAGGAAAAAAATCCACCATAAATCTGGGCCACAACTTCTGGTGGAAGCTCTCATAAAAGGACATAGAAGAAGGACACTTTGCTTTTGGCATGCTTGATCTGGCTAGCAAGAGTATCTTTCAAGTTGTTGTAACCAATATTAAATTCAATTTTTTTCAGAAACCCAATATAGAGTAAAGACCATCATCTCTCATTTTCCAGTATTTCAATGCCAGATTTCAACTGTTGAGATACACTCTTCATTTCCATCATGAAACATTTAATTATTGAATTACTCTGACCATTACCTGTAAAGCAATCAAATAATCCTCTTTACACACACACACACACACACACACACACACACACACACACACACACACACACACAAAACACCACACATAAACACACACACACTTGCTCATTTAAATTAATATATAAACAAATAAATAATAAGGAGAAAGTGAGTTCACTACAAACATTCATTGTTGTATGATTTTAATGTAAAATAATTATAATAGTGAAAGATATAACAACAGTTATGGGATCTATCTTTCTTGTTGTTCTATGATATGGTCTAATGTAACCAGCCTAGATGGGCCTCTAGATGGCTTAAGCTAACTGTACACCTAAAATCAAATCTTCCATAATTCATCTCTAATTAGGGAGTTCATAGCACCCAAGAGAAATTTTGCTAAATATACATAGTATTAAAGCCTGCTCTGAATACTCTAAACCAAGATCTGTATAACTACAGATTAGTGAAACTTTCAGACCACATAAATGAAGTTTATTTGTGTATTGGACAGTGGTTACTACATAGATAATTTATCAAAATTCAGGCAATATGTGTCTTGAATAAATGATCAGCTGCAAATCTTTATCACATACCACTCTACAAGTTTCAGGGATAACAATAGAAAGAGATAATGGAAAATCTATATGAGACAGAGATCAGGAAGACTGCAACAAACAGTGTCTTGTGTACATGACAAGACTAATGTCCTCAAAAACTCACATAAGCTGTAGCTGCCTGAAGAAGACCTTCACAACATCAAGCCAGTCAACCATCTAGCATGGAGGGTGAAGAAGTTCTAGACTCATTTGTCTAGAAAACACAAAGCAAATTTTACAAGTAGAATAAATCAAACAAAAGGTAGACTATCAGGATTCACAGATAAAGTACATCTAAATCAAATAAACAAAAGACATGGAAAATAAAAATTAAAAAATACACACTTAAAAAATACAGGAAATGTGGGACACCATAAAAATACCAAATCTTTGAATTACAGGCGTAGATGATGAAGAAGAGATCCAAGTCAGAGGCATAGACCAGATATTCAACAGGATCATAGAAGAAAGCTTCCCCAAACTAAGGAAAGAAACACTGTTTACATATATAAAGAGTACACGGAACACAAAAGAGAAAAGTCCATAAAAGAACATCTATATAGTATTTCATAGATAAAACACTAAATATACAGAACAAACAAAGTGCACTGAATGGTTATAGCAGAAAAACTGATGAAAGAAGTATAAATCCATAATTATTAAAACACAAAATACTAATGAGAACATGAACAACACAGCAAAAATAAAAAGGATGATTGGCATTAACAAACACATTTCAATAATCCCTTTAAATAGCAATGTCCTCAATACTCAAATCATAAAACACTGACTGACTGAACAGATCAAGTAACAAAATCCATCTGTTTTCTATAAGAGACACATCTTAAACTTAAAGTTAGGCTCCATTTAATGTAAAAGGATAGACAAGATATTCCAATTAATTGAGACTAGGAAGCAAGTAGACCTCAATTCCTAATATCTGACAAACTAGATTTCAAACTAAAACTAATATTTAACTGACTAATAAAGAGATAAAGAAGGTCATTTCATTTTAATCAAGGGAAAAGTTAATCAAAAGAACATTAGTACCTTAAGATTATATGTGCCAAACTCTGGTGCACCTAATTTCACTTTTTTAAAACAATGTACTAAAGTAGACACAGAGTAACGTCAATCCAATAAGGATAGATTATTTCAATACCCCATTTTCTCCAATAGACAGGTCATATAGACAAAAAACAAATTGAGAAAAAACAGAATAAATTGCCATCAGACATCAAATGAATTTAACAGATATCTATAGAATATCCCACAGAAATAGCAAAGAATATATATTCTAATTGGCAGCACAAAGAAGCTTTACTTAAATAGACCACATCCTGGGACACAAAACAGTGATTATGAATTTAAAAAGATTGAAATCAACATTACATTCTATCCGACCACAAAAGAATGAACCTTAAAATTGACAGCAATCAAATCTCTAGTAGTAACATAGACTCATGAAGATTAAACTACTCATTACTGAATGATACTGTGTCAAAAGAAAATCAAGAAAGAAAAAATTTAAAAATTCTGGAACTAAATGAAAGTAAAACTACAACAAAACAAAGCTATGGGACACAGTCCTACAAGGTACATACATAGCTCCAATGAGTACATTTTTTAAAAATAAGAAAAGGCACAAACAAGTTAGTGAATGATGCAACTCAAAAAGTTGAAAAAAAAACAAGAAAAAAATAAATTCAAACCCAGTCAATATCAATATATAATAAAAAATCAGTTCTAAAATCAATGAAATAAAAAAACAAAGAAAACAATACAAAGAATTAATGAATCTAAGAGCTGCTCTTTGAGAAAATAAAACAAAATTTACAGAGACTTAGCCCAATTAACCAAAAGAAAGAAATAGAGGACCCAAAGAAAAAGAATCAGAAATGAGCAGGAAACGTCACAACAAAGATAAAGAAATTCAGAATACTTTAAGGGAACACTTTAAAAATCTTTACTCCATATAGGCCCCTAGTATATGAGGAAGCTCTTAGCCCTCATATGACTGCTGAACTGGGAGGGGCTGATATGTAGGGACACCTCACTCCAGAAGAGTAGGATAGGAGGGAGAAGGGTTAGAGGGTGGGAGGGTGGGACTGGAAAGTGAAAAGAGGGCACTGTGATGGAGACATACCTTGAAATAATTAATAAATTAAAAAAAATCTTTATGAACCTGGAAAATCTAAAAGTAATGGATGACTTTCCTATTCTATCCAAACCAACAAAAGAAGAAGAAACAGCTTAAACAAACCTATTGAAATTGAGGGAATTGAAATAGTAATCAAAAACTTTCCAGTTAAGAAGCCTACAGGATCAGAGAGATTCACAGAAGAAATCTATCAGATAACCAACGGAGATCTACATCCAATCTTTCTTAAACCATTTAAGAAATAGAAACAAAAGGAACACTCCCAAATTCCTCCTACAATGTCAGTATACCATTCACAATAGCCTAAAACAAAATGAATTGTATAGGAAGAAATCTAGCAAAGAAATTATGGACCTCAAAATGAAACTTTTAAACCTCTGAAGGAGAGATAAAGACACCAGAAAATCAAAAGATATGTAATGCTCATGGATTAATAGAATTAACATTATGAAAATGACCATTTACCAAAAGATATTTATAGATTCAGTGCAATTCCAATCAAAACACCCATTTTGTTCATCACTGAAATATACAAAAGATCCCAGAAATCTAATACAATCTTCACCAAAGGAACAACACAGAAGGGACTACAACTTCCTATCATAATGCATATTATACAGCCACAGTAATAAAAAAACATTATGGTACTGACATAAAATCAGACATGTAGATCAATGGATAAAAGTGAATACACAAACATGAGTACATGTAATCTTAACCATTTAATATTTGACAAAGATGTCAAAAATATAAGCTAGAGAAAGGAAAGCATCTTCAATAAATGATGCTGTAGAAATTGGTTACCCACGTGAAGAAGAATGAAATTAGGTCCATAACTATCACCTTGCACAAAACCAATTCCAAAGGGAATAAAGGTTTAAGCATAAAACTCAACACACTAAAACTGCTAGAAGAAAACTGAGGCAAGACTATATATGAGGTAGAGGAAAGGAATATCTGAACAGGACTCCAGATGCCCCAGACCTAAGACCAACAACTGATAAGGGAAACTTCATAAAACTAACAAACTTCTGAATACCTAAAACAATCAAATAGATGAAGCCCAAAGAATGGGAGAGAATCTTTATCAACTATACATATGAAAAGAATTAATATCGAGAACACATAGAGAACTCAAAAAAAAAAACCCAAACCAAACCAAAACAAGACAACCAAACAAATAATCCCCTCAAAAAATGGGCCAGAGACCAACAGTGAGTTCTCAAAGGAAAAAAAAATGGATTAGAAATAACTTTTAAAATGTTCATGGTCCCTAGCCATTAGGAATGTTCAAATCAAACCAACTTTGAGATTTTATCTTACCACAGTCAGAATTCAAATATTAACAAATGACCAAAAACAAATACTGTAGAATGTGTGGGAGAAAAGAAGCCCTCAATCACTGTGGGAGGGATTACAAAATGATCCAGCCACTCTGGAAACTAACATGGAAAATTCTCAAAATTTAAAACTGAATCTGTTATATGACTCAGCTATTCCATTCCTTGGCATATGCCCAAAGTACTGAGCATCGTTCTTTACTGATACTTTTTCAGTCATACATTGCTACTCTATTTACAATAACTAGAAAAAGAAAATAGACCACATTTTCTCCAACTGATCTCTGATCAATGAAAATGTAGTACATATAAAATATAGAATACTATTAAGTTGTAAAATAAAATAAAGCAAGGAAATTAAAAGTAATTTGTTAGGAGTAGATATAATCACATTGAGAGATAAAACCCAGACCCCAAAAAAGAAAATAAATGTACAATATAACACATGTTCTATCACTTGAGTATCCGAATTCCAAATTTGAAGATGTGAATATATATCCTGGAGGAGCTGCAGAAACTAAGACAGTAAAAAAGGATCATTGCCAGGATAGAAGGGTGAGGAAACGATAGATAAGAAAACAGTCTTGTAAAAGTAATCTGATTAGCCCCTGTACAAGTGGAAGTTCTTGGCCCTCACATGACTGAAGATCTGAGGGAGTATGATATGTGAGGGCCCACCTCATCTGAGGAGAAGGAGACTACCAAGTAGTGGAATAATGAGGGAGGGAGGAAGGGAGGGAGGGAGGGAGGGAAGGAGGGAGGGAGGAAACTATGTTCTAGAAGTAACTTGAGAAAAAAAAATAATACTTTTTTAAGAAAAGAGTTAATAATCTTAATTATATAATAAAAATACAATATAAAAATTTCAAACTATAATCTACCAAAGGTATACTTGCCTTACTGGCATGAAAGGAAAATGGCTTTAATTTCAGATTAGAATTTTAGACTGCAGATGGCCACGTAGTTTACATAAACTTGATAGCAACTTAAAAGTTTTTTTGTAGATATAAATGATATTTTCATGGTTTGGCATTAAAAATCAGGTAAGAGGTTGAAAATACTGTAAATAAATTAAAAGTTACTGCACTTCAACCTGGTTTTCTAAACCCCCAAGAGTTGAAAAGACTTGGGGCTAAGTAAAATATGTGAAATGTGTGGTGTTAGCCCATGCCTTTAACTCCAGCAGAGACAGGAGGATAACTATAGAGTTAGTTGTCTTGCAAATTCTAGAGTTACAAGGAACAGGGTGGTGATGGTACACACCCTTAATCCCATCATTTGAGAAGGATACACCCTTAATCCCAACACACTAGAGACAGAAACCTGTAGCTCTCAGAGTTCAAGGTCAGCCTGACACAAAGCAAGCTCTAGAGAAAAACTTCAATCCTGGAGTGGTGGAGCACATCTTTAATCTCATCAGTTGGGAACCACATGCCTTTGATGCCAATACATAGAATGCAGAGACAGGCACATAGGATTTGGAAGTATTTAAGTTTAAAAGCTACTCACAAAAGGCATGCTGAAATTCAAAGCAAATTGTCCTTTGAGATCTCAAAATATTTACATGTGAAGGTTTGTTTAGTTCCAAAGTATCAAAACAATTTCTTTTTTAATCTCAATCGAAAGATAATACTTTTTATATTATCAAAAAAAAAAAAACAAATTTGCTCCATGAAAAATATTACCTGACCCTCAAAAAAGGTAGTAGCCCAGAGTTAGGATTGGAGCAGGGTTCTGTTCTTATCTTTTCAGGAGATTTAAAGCATCCAACCAAGAAATCCAGGGACAACTGGACAACTGAAACCTCAGAAGAAAACAGATAAGACACCAAATAAGATAAGTAACCCAGACGATCCAGCCTTGCAGACTTCCTTAATAGCTGTTTCCTTAAAAGTCTACAACAACAACAATTCAAAATGGCTAAGATTTTTCAGCTCCACAGACTGTTCCAGCCAGAACGCCAGTAAAGCCCTGAAGTTCAGCTTCTGTCTACAAACTTCTTAGGACATTTAAATAGCTGAGCACAGAAGGACTGAACATCAAATGATTCTATTAATATTTTCAACCATTTTTCCATTCTTATTTGGGCCCCACACAGGTTTACTACATCCCAAATCAGCAGGAAGTCATTTTAAGAGAGCAACTTCCTGTCTCCAGAAGGTGGGGTGGGTGTCTTCCTCCCTTTGGTTATTTGATGGGGTATAGATAATCTTGTTATTTAGGGGGAGAGATTACAAGCTGTTAAATGGTCTTCTTAAATAGGTTTTGGAAGTTAGACCCAGGGACTTCTCTCTTTTTCTTTTTTGTATCCTTCTTTTTCTCCTATGTAGGGGTGAACAGACTTGAGAAAAAATGGGACATAGACATAATATAGGAATGATCAAGAAAAAATGACAGATTATTGATTATGCCCTAATATTTTTGTATATTGACACAAAATTAAGATTATATTTGGTTAAATTGGTATTGTTCTTTGTATATTGATGCAAAATTAAGTTTGTATTGGGCTACATCAGTATTGATCCTTGTATATTGATACAAAATTAAGATTATATTTGGCCACATTGGTATTGATCTTTGTATATTGATACAAAATTAAGGGTAATGCTTTTTAAAAGTATTGTACCTAGGTAAAGCTTAAAAATGAAATGTGAAGTTTTGGCCTGTTGCTGCCAACTGTCATAAACTGTTTAGGATAATTAAGAAATGGAAACTAATAGTCATTCAAGCATGTCATTTTGTTAGGTACTAGGACAATATATCACAGTTATTTTCTAAGCTAATCAGAAATCAAGTTGCTAAGAGACAAGCAACATTTGCTTATCCAAATATAAGAGATAGATAGGTCGTCTTCAAAAACCTCAAGAGATCTGCAGAATACGGCATTCAAAGATGTTTTCCTAACTTAAGATTTTTTTTTTTGATATTGAGACATGTCAGCTCTGACAGCACACCCTATTCTACTCCAAGCAGAAGATGAGCATAGAAGAATCTCTACTTGGAGATGGTTGAATTAGTGGCAAGCCTATCTCTTGGCAAGAAAAATCCGTTGCTTCAACTGTAGACAGAATGCTGTCCAAACAGGACAAAACTTGGAAGCAGGTAAGTTAACAGCCTAGCTCTGCTAAACAAGGTATGCAAGTCCTTCATAATTCATGCTTTACAATCAATGTCTGTCAGAGAAACGGGGCCAAAAAGCTGAAGATTGATGCTGTAATGTACGGAGAGAAAATGGGAATTGTCCAGGCAGCCACTGCTATGTCATTTCTTAGTTTTGGAAGCTGCTGTTCCTGTACTTCCTGTATAACCAGATAAATTTATCCCTCTCATGTCTCTGAAGTGGTTGAAGAATAGATAATTAGAGTCTCATAGTTAAATTTTGAGTTGTTTATGAATTAAGAGGGTGTTCTGGGTCTAAGAAGATGTTTTTAAAATTGTGATACAAGTTAGGATGAAAGCTGAGTTGGATATTGAACTTTAGACTCATAGAGATGGTTAGATAGTAGAATGTTAATGTCAGGTGCCAAATATGTATGGACTGGACATTGGGAGTGTATGCTAAGCCATATAACTCTCATAATTGTGGCTTAATTATTTCTGTTGTCTTGTATTATATTCATTGTTATAAGAGAAAGAGCCATTTGTTGGACTGAAAGGGGGAGCTATTGGGGATAAAAAGATATACCTTAAACTGGAAAAAAAGGAAGGGGATGGGTGGGTTGAGGGGGAAGAGGGTGGGATGGTGGGACTGGAGGGGGGAGTAAGGAGGGGATTTTGCTTGAGATGTAACTTGAAGAAATAAAAAATAAACTTATTTTAAAAAAAAGAAAAAAATGTATCTGATTGAGGAAACAGGAAAAACAGGGGCTTAAATTAGGAAAATAGGGGGACATAAATAAAAAAAGGTGGGACAAGGGTAAAATGAACAGTATGGGTGTTTCAATAGGTCACAAGGAGTCATACTATTAGCTATCTACCTAAAAATACCTATAAAACATGTAAGTATGAATAATAAATATAGATGTAGATTATATAGATATTTTCTTAGTTAAGAATGTTCTGATTAAGAGCCAAAGAACATCTAACAAATATCCCAATATCAGGCATGAGAAGCTCTCTATTTTGAATTTTTGGTTAGGGTTATCCAAGAGACATCCAAAATATTACAGGATATTGCTGTTGCCCTTTTTTACATCACAGAGACAAAAGATTCAGTCCATATGGATGAAGACACCATATAATCCAGGCTCCAGAGGCCCTTGAGCTGGAATTGTTCAAAATTCCTCCTACTTGAGGACTAGCTTTCATGGTACCAAAAGGCATCAAGCAAGTTTTCAAAAGAGGGAAGAAATTAACAGTCCTATCCAGCTATGATGCCCATAAATCCCAACAACATTCAGTATAAGTTGATAATCCTAAAAGTGCAGTAGTGTACTCACAACTTAGTGGTAGCAAATAGCTCTCTAATTGGGCATAGGACTCAAGCAACAAGAGGGAAACCATACCTGGTACTTGAAATCTACCCAGTTACCCAATTTCATGAAAGTGTAATATATGATTTAGAGACGCAGATTAAAAGAAACACATTAATGGGCCATTTCAATACCTCACTTTCTCAAAAAACATGAAAAAATGAACTGAGAAAAATCAGAATAAAATTGAATCATACATCAAATGAACTTAACAGATATCCATGTAATATTCCACCAAAACAGCAAAGAATACATATTCCATTCAACAGTGTACACAATCATCTCTAAAATATACCATTTATTGGGACACAAAACAAAGCATTGAAAATTTAAAAAAGATTGAAATAACTCAATATACCATATCTGGACACAATGTAATAAACTTTAAATTTTGCTAGAAAACAAAACTCTAGTAAATACACAATCTCAAAGAGGTTAACCAGCTCATTACTAAATGATACAATGGTTAAAAGGGAGAAAATAAAGAAAGAATTAAAAATTTTCAGAACTTAGTGAAACAGAAAGTATAGCACTAAAATACCTCTGTAATATGTTGAAAGCCACCCTATAAGGGAAAAGCATAGCTCTAAATGAAGACATTAAAAAATGAGAAAGAACATAAATTATGTTTATTTCAATAAATGATACAACTTTGTATTAATGAGTAATGATACGGCTCAAAAATTGGAAGACTAAATCAAATACAAATACAGTTGAAAACAAGAAATGCAAAAATTACAAGATAAGTTAATGAAATAGAAATAAAGAAAACAATAGAAAGAATAAGCAAGTTGAAGAACTAGTTCTTTGAAATGATAAACAAGATTGACAGATTCTTGATCCAATCAATAAAAAGAAAAAAGAGGACACAAATTAAGAGAATAAAAAATGAACAAGAGGATTCCAAGATGGCACCAACCAGCACTCAGTATCTGAGTGGCAAGAGACTGATCTTAGTCACTGTGGAGGAACATGAGATCCCATTGCAGACTGTGAAAGTCACACTGTGTCTTGTGTTTCCACAGCAAGCACTGAGGCTGATCACCTCATCAAACAGCACACCCAGGCTCCAGGAAAAACCACTCTCAGGCCAGCCTATTTGTCACCCATCTGGAGAGGAGCTCCAGGCCCAAGCAAAGTGTGGTTCAGTTCCAGCTTACAGCTCCAGAACACATCAGTGGCCCAGTCTGACTTCTTGAGTTGTAGCCTCCATGTGAACCAGCCCACCTTCCTGGGAGGAACAACTAGGCCATAGGAGTGAACAGGTCATTGAGAATTTCTTTTTGGGGACCCCAACATAGTGGTGGCCAGCTGGCAGTTTCTGAGTGACAGGAGGCCAAGCTCAGTCACAGTTGAGTGATTGGGAGCCATGCTGACTACAAAATGCAGCCTGTGTCTGTATTTTCCCAACAAAAGCTGGGACTGGCCATCTGACTGGGCACCAAAGCTCCTGGAATGGCCAGCCTAAGACCCTCCAATTCTGCCCTCATTCATGGGTGGAGCTCCCAGCCTGAGCAACACAATGTTCTAGACTACGGTTCCAGTGGAGCTCAATAACTGCTGAATGAATGAGCAGCAAGCTACTGAACTCAAAAGAATAATGTCTATGAGGAGAGCACCCAGATTCCAGTGATGCACAGATCCAGCCTCTGGTCCACAGCTCAAGCTGCCTTACTGAGGAGATTTTGCAGTTCTCACCACCACACAGACTAGTCTCCCCACTCCAATCCCCTCCTGTTTGGGTAGTGTTAAGCATTCTAAATATTAATTAATTGGTCATGTTTGCTGTCTGTAACTTATATTGACTCTGATTGGTTAAATAAAATGCTCAGGCCTGAGATTGGGCAAAGACAGAGAAAGGTGGGACTTCCTGAGATTAGAACAGGAAGCCTGTGCATTAGACAGAGGATTATTTCATTCCAGCCAGGAGCAGGAAGAAGGAGGCACAAGCCATGGGTTAGGAAAAAGAACCTCATTCCACATGGCCAGGAAAATTGGCATATCATGGAGAATGGCAATCCAAGGGGACGTATGTATATATGGGGTCATATTTGGGGAATAGAATTAAGAGCTAGCTTAGATGGGCCAAGATTGCTCAATTCAGGCCAAGGCTTGTGTAAGATCTATCAGGTCTCTGTGTGTACTCATTTATAATTTAATTAATATTTTTTCAACACCCTCCCTATAGGTTCGATTGGTTTACAACTAGCTGAAGGGAGCTGCAACTATTTTCTCAGATCCAGTATCTATTACATGGACCTACTCATCATTCATAGGTGGGCATCTGGATCACAGGATCAGTCAGAAGTCTTCCCTGGGCACCATGGCCATTGGGCCCCAGAGACAACCAGACAATGCCAGGGTCAACCAGATGGCTAAAAGCCAGTGTAAGAATAGTATCAAAAAACAAACCAACCCCCCCCCAAAAAAAAAATCCAAGCCAATATGGCATCTCCAGAAACTAGCTATAAAGTTACAGAAAGCCCTGGATATTTTAACAAAACTGAAACTGAAAATGACCTTAAATCTACCCTTATGAAAATGATAGTGGCCTTAAGTTAGGAAAACAAATCTCTTAAAGAAAAACAGGAAAATAAAATGCAATAGGTGATGGAAATGAATAAAGCTCTTAAAGAAATGCAGGATACAATTAAACAGGAGAAGGAAAGGAATAAAATGGCTCAAGACCTGAAAAGGGAATTTAAATCAATAAAGAAAACACAAGCTGAGACAATCCTGGAACTGGAAACCTAGGAAAAACAAAAGGAACTACAGACGCAAGCATCATCAACAGAATAGAAGAAATAGAAGACAAAATCTCAAGGAAAGAAGATAAAATTGAAGAAATTGATACATCTGTCAAAGACAATGTGAAATCTAAAAATATTTCCTGACACAAAACCTCCAAGAAATCAAGGACATCATGGAAAGATGAAAACTAAGAATAATAGGAAAATAAGAAAGATTCCCAGCTCCAAGCATCAGATAACATCTTCAACAATATCATAGAAGAAAATTTCCCAGACCTAGAGAAAGAGATGACTATAATAATAAAAGAAATCTACAGAACTCCACATAGATTAGACCAGAAAAGAAAAATCCTCCTGACACATAATAATCAAAACACTAAATGTACAGAACAAAGAAAAACTATTAAAAGTTGCAAGGGAAAATGGCCAATAAAGGCAGACCTCTCAAAATTTCATCTGACTTCTTAGCAGAGACCCTAAAAGCCAGAAGGGCCTGGACAGATATATTGCAGACCCTAAGAGACCACAGATGCCAGTTCAGACTACTATACACAACAAAACTTTCAATCACCATAGATGGAGAAAACAAGATATTCTATGAAAAAACTAAATTTAAACAATATCTATGCACAAATCCAGCCTTACAAAAGATACTAAAAGGAAAACTCCAACCCAAGGACATTAACTACATCCAGGAAACCACAGAAAACAAGTAACCTCATTACAGCAAAACCAAGAGAATAGAAACTCACTCATCAAATACTATCACCAACATCAAGATAACAGGAACTAATAATTGCTGGTCATTAGTATCCTTCAACATCAATGGACTCAATTCCCAATAAAAGGACACAGGCTAACAGAATGGATGAAAAAAACAGGATCCATCATTCTTCTGTATAAAAGAAACACACCTCAGAAACAAAGAGAGCCATTATCTCAGAGTAAGGGGCTGGATAAAGATTTTCCAAGGAAATGGGCCAAAAAAGCAAGCTGGAGTAGCCATTCTAGTATCTAACAAAATAGACTTTCAATCAATGTTAATCAAGAGAAGGGAACTACAATTTATACTTATCAAAGGAAAAATGCACCAAAATGATGTCTCACTTTTAAACATCTATGCCCTAAATGTAAAGGGGCCCTCATTCATAAAAGAAACATTACTGAAGCTCAAATCCCACATTGAACCTCATACATTTTCAGTGGGAGCCTTCAACAGCTCACTCTTACCACTGGACAGATCAACGATGCAGAAACCAAACAGAGAAATAATGAAAATAAGAGATACTGTGAATCAAATGGACCTAACTGATGTCTATGGAACACTTCACCCAAACACAAAAGAATATTGTTTCTTCTCATCATCTCATGGAATCTTCTCCAAAATTGACCATATAGTCAGTCACAAAGCAAGCTACAACACATACAAGAAAATTGAAATCACTCATTGTAATTTATCAGACTATCATGGAATAAAGCTAGACTTCAACAACAACAGAAACAACAGAAAGCCTACAAACTCAAGGATATGGAATAATTTTCTACTCAATGACTTCTGGGTCATAGAAGAAGTAAAGAAAAGAAATTAAAGACTTCTTACAATTCAATGAAAATGAAGGCACAGCATACCCAAACTTTATAGGACACAATGAAAGCAGTGCTGAGAGGAAAGTATAACACTAAGTGCCTTCAAAAAGAAAGTGGAGGAGATCCAAGATGGCGCTAACCATAGAGCAGTGTAGCTGAGTAGTAGGTGAATGAGATTAGTCACTGTGGAGTGAATGTGAGGTCCCCTAGCCGACTGTGAAACACAGACAGTGTCTGAATTCCCGCGGCGAACACTGAGACTGGTCACCAGGTAAAACAGCTCATGCAATTCCTGGGAACACCACCCTGAGATCAGCCAGCTCCATCACCGGTCTGGAGAGGAGCTCCGGCTAAAGGAGATCTACCCAGGAGGGGATCCAGCCCATGGCTCCAGTCAGAGATCAGTGGCCCTACCTGTCTGTTTGATATCCAGCCTGCACGTGGACTTGTACGCCAAAGAGGGAAAAAGAGCCGCAACACAAGACCAAAGGTAAGTGATTTTTTTTTTTTTTTGGCCAGAGTTTCCAACATGGCGGAACAGTGTGCATGGTATCAGAGAGGCAGAGACCTAACTCAGTCACAGTAAAGCAATTAGGAGCCAAGACTGACTGCTAACAGAGCTGGTGACTGTGTGTTCTCCACAAATACTGGGGTGGATGGGTCACTCACCCTAGCACCAATTCATGTGAGGCAGTCAGCAACAGGCACACTGAGGGGGGTGGAGCTCCCTGCCTGCACGGTCAGCCTAGCTGTGGAGCCAGAACAATTGTGTCAGGGAGAGGAGAACACAGTCCCAACCACAGCTCTACCTGCCTTTCTGAGGAGACCTGCCAGCTCTCAGGTCCTCAGAGGATAGCCCTCTCCCCACTCCAATCCCCTCTATATTGGTCAAATTGGGTCACAAGCAGTTGAGGAGAGGCAGCCACTCTCCTTTCCGAGAGCCAGTCTATTACAGGAACCTGCCCATCATCTGGATGTAAACACCAGGATCCCAGGATCAGGGAGTTTTCCTGAACACCAAGGTCAACTGACAAAGAAACAAACAGAAAACACCAGGATCAATCAGATGACAAAAGGTCAGTGCAAGAACATGGTAAAAAAAACAAAAAAACAAAAAAACAATAGGGTGTCTCCAGATACTAGCATTAATGCTACAAACAACTCTGGACATCCTAACATGATTGAAACAAAGGAAAATGATCTTAATCCTATGCTTACATTAATAATAGAAGGCCTAAGGGAGGAAATCAAATATCTCAGAGAGCAACAACAAAATACTGCAAAAGAGATGATGGAAATGAATAAAATGCTTAAAGGAATGGAAGACCTGGAAAGAAATTTGAAGCAATGAAGAAAATCCAATCTGAGCCATCCATAGAACTGGGAAACCTTAAGAAAAGAATAGGAACTTCAGACACTAGCATCACCAACAGAATACAGGAGATGGAAGAAAGAATTTCAGGCTCAGAGGATAAAATTGAAGAAATTGATACATCTGTCAAAGAAAATGTAAAATCTAAAAAAGTCTTGACACAAAACATTCAGGAAATCAAGGACACAAAGAAAAGACGAAATCTCAGAATAATAGGAATAGAAGAAAGAGTCCACCTCCATGG
Organism: Lophiomys imhausi; assembly: GCA_907164525.1. NCBI lineage: Eukaryota > Metazoa > Chordata > Mammalia > Rodentia > Muridae > Lophiomys > Lophiomys imhausi. Next base: position 1,675 of record CAJQZJ010030150.1, on the reverse strand, counting down.
ACCAGAAAATATCTTCAACAAAATCATTGAAGAAAATTTCTCAAATCTAAAAAAAGAGATGCCTATAACTGTACAAGAAGCTTACAGAACTCCAAATAGAATAGACCAGAAAAGAAAATCTTCCCGCCACATAATAATCAAAACACTAAATGTACAGAGCAAAGAAAGAATATTAAAAGCTGCTAGGGAAAAGGGTCAAGTAACATATAATGGCAAACATCTGTGAGGTTCAGTATTTCTTTGTTTGGTTTCACACCTGACTTTTCTTCAGCTACTCTAAAAGTCAGAAGGGCCGGAACAGACATCTTGCAGATCCCAAAAAAAAAACACAAATGCCAGGCTAGATTACTATTCCCTGCAAAATGGTCAATCAACACACATGGAGAAAACAAAATATTCCATGACAAAGCTAAATTCAAACAATATACAAATTCAGCTCTACAGAAGATGTTGGAAGGAAAACTCCAACCCAAAGAGGTTAACTGCACACAAGAAAGCACAGGAAGCAAATAGCATGCCTGCAGCAAAACCAAAACAAGAGAAGCTCACTCACACACTATTTCCACCAACATCAAGATGGCAGGAAGGAACAATCACTGGTCATTAATATCTCTCAATATCACTGGACTCAATTCCCCAACAAAAAGGCACAGGCTAGCAGAATGGATGTGAAAACAGAATCCTACATTCTGCTGCTTACAAGAAACACACCTCAGAAAAAAGATAGACATTATCTCCACGTAAAGGGCTGGAAAAAGATATATCAAGCAAATGGACCCAAGAAAAAAGCTGGAGCGACAATTCTAGTATACAAAAATTGGACCTTCAAGAAACATTAATCAAAAGAGATGGGGAAGGACACTACATACTCATCAAAGGAAAAATCCACCAAGATGAAATCTCAATACTGAACATCTATGCCCCAAATGTAAGACCACCCACATTCATTAAAGAAACACTACTGAAACTCAAATCCCACATTGAACCTCACACATTAATAGTGGGAGACTTCAACACACCTCTCTCACCACTGGACTTCAACACACCTCTCTCACCACTGGACAGATCAACAATGCAGAAACCAAACAGAGAAATAATGAACATCACAGGTGTCATGAATAAAATGGACCTAATTGATATCTACAGAACATTTCACCCCAAAACAAAAGAATACACTTTCTTCTCGGCACCTCACAGGACCTTCTCCAAAATCGACCATATAGTTGGTCACAAAGCAAGCCTCTACAGATACAGGAAAATTGAAATTACCCCTTGTAATTTATCAGACAATCATGGAATAAAGCTAGACTTCAACAATGACAAAAACAACAGAGATCCGGCAAAAACATGGAAACTGAACAACTCTCTCCTCAATGACCTCTGGGTCAGAGAAGAAATAAAAAAGAAATTAAAGTCTTCCTAGAACTCAATAAAAATGAAGGCACAGCATACCCAAACTTATGGGACACATTGAAAGCAGTGCTAAGAAGAAAGTTTATAGCACTAAGTGCCTTCAAAAAGAAACTGGAGAGTTCCTATACTAGCCACCTAAAAGCACACCTGAAAGAGCTAGAACAAAAGAATCAAACACTCCCAAGAGGAGCAAATGAGAGGAAATTATCAAACTCAGGGCTGAAATCAACAACTTAGAAACAAAAAGAACAATACAAAGAAG
>CAJQZJ010030149.1:8113-20838 GCA_907164525.1 Lophiomys imhausi | reverse complement strand
CTCAGACTCCCAAGTGCTGGGATTAAAGGCATGTGCCACCACACCCAGCTCAAGTCTTCATTTGATCATAAGGTAAAGTTAAGTTCAAGTTCTCAGGCTTTGCCTTCCAGATGTAATTATTCATACTGACACTAAAAAATTTGCCTAAAATGTCAGATTGATCTCATTTCTTACTACAACACTATGGTTCTATTATTCATATTCTGTTATCTTAGTATTCTGGAAAATCCCTAACCAAGGTCTCACTTACCTCACTTAGGATCAATCAGCTTAAAGATCAGCTGATAATGCTTTGTCTAGTTACCCAAAATGAATTTAGAATGTAATACTGGCCTCCCTTTCCCTTCTGCACTTGGTTTTCCTATAAAAAGCCTACACTGAGAGCAGACCAGCATCAGTTCAGCTCCCGAGTCCACTCTGTGGCCCTGATAAATCAGTCTTGAGACGTGCATCCACATCTGACAGAAATCAGTGCCTGAGTGGTTTATGCGGCTATTCCTTAACGCTAACGTAGGCACCCTCTCCTCCTATATTCATGCTAACTTCACAAAGTTTCCTTTTAAGAAAAGTCTGTAACACTCCACATTTAACCTTTGAGAAGTGTGGATCCTTCTGGGACTTGTGCCTGATGGAGGATGGGCTCATCTTAGCAGGAAACTGAGATATCCTTGAGTAGAAAGAAACCATAGGATTTGCTGCCATCTTTGCTATTATGTCAATATTATATTACAACAATTCAGAGTTTGAGCTACAGATTCAACAAATGCTCTATAAAAAGTGCAACAATTTATGCTACTAAAACAGAAAACTGATGAGAAAAGGTAATCAGGAATGAAAAAAGGATCAGCACACAAGATTAGATAAATACTACACACAGTGACATCTTCTAACTTCAAAACTTTGAACACAAACACAATAAAGAAGAGAGAATATATAAAAATAGAAAAAATAACGAGACAGACAAAATACTCACTCCAAATGGGGGTGGAGCCAACTGCTCTGGTTGAGCTACAGGCTTCCTTAACATAACCTTCCTTACCCTGTCTAAGTAGAGATTGAAAAACTGGAAACCTCCAACTCTGGTTTAAATATGTATCTTTTCTCTGAGTGCATGGTATTATCTCTTATTTCCTTCCCTACCCAGTTCCCTAAGGGAACCTGGAAAACCATTCTGTGGTACAAGTTAGGCCTCTTTAGTGACATTAGTATGCAGTTCAGCTTAGCACCTAGTAGAATATAGGGGATTGGTCTAGCGTCCTTTGAAGTTGCCAAGATGGAAACATGAACTGTCCTGTTAAAGGGGTGTGGCAAAGAAACCTCACAAGCCGTGCAGATGACATCAGTAGCCATGAGAAGCCTTGGAACTACTGGATATCTCAAGAAATCATGTAGACCCTTGAGACTGCCAAGGATCTCAAGATAATGCAATATACAAGCCAGAAAACTTCACATGGCCCTCTCTTCCTCCTGCCCTCACCAACTGAGAAGTCATGCTGAAGAAGTACATAGCAAGGTATCCCATTAACAGAATTTAGGCTACAATAGCCTAAGGCAAAGGCATGGCATAAAATCTGCTGAGAGAGAGTTCTTCAATAACTAGACATTAAATGAATCCATCTAGGGGCCCCAGAACACCGAAATAGTGACTAAGGCGAGCAGAATTTGGAACCTGCTCAGAGAGGATTTTGGCTGTGAGGCTGGCCTGTGGGCCAAAGAGACAGTGAAGTCTTGGCTGGTGGAAAAAGCTACCCTCAGTTTGGTGGTTGGAACAAACTGCCTTTATAAGCCAGTCACTAAGGACTCGTGAACTGGCAAAGTTAGGGCCAACAGATACTAAGCTTGAAAGGAACTGCCTGTTAGGACTGCAATATTCCAAATGGCCATAGGACCAAGTCATCCTGCATGGACCTACGCTAAGAATATTAATATCCTTTTAAGAAAATTAAAATAGGATTAGTTAGGTGTTCTTAAATAAGTATTAGGGTGTACATAGATAGGTTATAGGTTTTAGGCTATAGGATTTAGATATTTTATAGTTTGGTAAGTACTAATAAATATAATTTTATAAATAAAAATATTTGTTACATCATTCTATACTGTACTTTATGTGAAAGAATAAAGAGATGAACAGAACATGAGAGCTAACTTAGGAAAAACAGACACACATACACACACACAACACACACATACTTAAAAGAGAGTAAATGTTGATGAATGAGACCAGACAACCCAGTAAATCTGGCCTTACTAACACACGTGACTTGATCTACATGCAAATATGTTACTAACACAGACTTTACACCTGCACAGAATTAACTGCAAATGGATCCTACACCCGAATGTCAAGTGCCAAGTACAGAACTTCTACAAGACACGGTGAGAAACTAGAGCTCTAACAGTCAGCAAATCTGCCTTCCCTGGGGACAGTAAAAGCAGCTGAAGCGCTCAAGGCATGGTGACATCAGCAATAAGGATGTTTCACACAAGGGCTCCTGCTCCCTGTCCTCTGCGAAGGTGCAGCCGGGGGAACTAAGTGTGGAGGGATTTTAATTCAGAGCATGGCTGCTCTGGCAAGAGATCACATTCAAAGTCCTTCAGGTCCATGTGATCTGAGAGGAATACAGACATGCCTTTAATCCCAGGAGACAGAGGAAAGCAGATCTCTGGACTCTAGTCAGTTGGGTTGAGTCACTGAGTTGAGAGGCAGTGAAGTTGGAGTTCAGCTGCTGGCAGTTCAGTTGGTAAAATTCACTGGCAGTTTTACCAAGAGAGTTTCACAGAGACAAACTTAAGAGAGAACAAGCTGACACAGGTGAAGACAGAACAAGCCAGAAAATGAGAAGGAACCAAAAGATTAGAACCTATTGCTAGAGTTAGTTTGAGGTCAAGCAAGAAATTCAGAGAAGTTGAAAGGAGTCAGTTTAATCAGTCAGCTTGGAGAGGAGTTTGAGGCAGAACCGCAGAGTTGAACCAGCCAGCCAGTGTTCAGAAAGCACAAGAAAGGGTGAGTTTATTCAGCAGGAAGTCTCAGAGGCTGAAAACATTCTAGGCCTAGATTAGATTGTACAAAGGCTAGAAGCTTCCAGGACTAGGCCTAGGTTAGCAAATGGAGACATTAAGCATCCAAGGCGACAATTACAGCAGGCGAATAAAAAATACATTAACAACTAAGTCATTCAGAGGTCCCGCTTCCTCCTGGGAGGTGCAGGGACCTCACGGAACTGACAGGAGCTCACGGGGCGCCGAGTACGGCACCCGGTTCCGCACCAGGGACGAACCCCACAAGGGCTCCCCCGGCTCCTTCCCGCGTGGAAACAGGATCCCCGCTCACCATGGCGGGGATTCCTAGATCTCCCCGCTCTCCTCACAGCTCCTAGGAGCAGTCACAGCGCAGCACACAGAACCAAGATTCTCCTTCTTTCCCTTAGCCGAGCCTGCAGTATGGACGACAGGAAGTGCCCTCCCCATTCTGACTGGCGGGTCCGCCTGGAGGCCCTGATTGGGTAATGAGGATGAGTGACAAGAACATCTCAGAGACAGAGTGACGGGAAGTGTCACAGCACTGTGGCTCCCAGCCCTCGCGTCCATTCCAGGCACAGAACTGTCCCAGACCTGCAGAAGCTAGCATCGCAGTAAACATGCGCCTGTTAGGGAACAGCATTTCCACTAGCCTATTCTCAGGGGCCTAGCAACAGCTTACGTCATGATCTGATGCCATCACCTGGCACAGCCGCCAGGTGTCTCTGGTGAGCCTGATGTGTTCAGCTGGATTAAAAGACCCTCAAGCCAGCCCAGCTCTCTGTTCTCTCTGCTCCCCCCAACTGCATGCTCCCTTTCTCTCCCTCTTTGCCCTCCTCTCTCTGCCCTCATGTCTCTGTTCCCCGTCTGTCTGCATATCTACATGTCCACTTGTCTTCCTCTATCCCTTTCCCAGGACCTCACTCCTCCCCCACTCCCCCAATAGACCTCTTTTACACCAAATCCATAATTGGGTCCCTGCAGTAATTTCTCAGGGGGCACACCTTGGCTCTGCCTGCCAAAGACTCTCCCCCTCACTGCATTATATTTCAGAACATCGCCAGGACTGCAAAGTCGACCCTGAACTACTGCTGTACCCAGTAGGCACTGCTCCTTCCTCTGGGCACAAGGTCTCTAGCATATGCAGATTATTAAAGTATATGATGGAGTGATCCCCCTGGCTCACAGCTGAAAGGGCGCCCATAGTATCCAGATCAATTTTAAACTACCTGATTGATATTCACTAGACATTAGCATTTTTTAAAAGGCTCACTTAGATTACTCACTCCTGTCTCAGCTGCACATTTCAGCCAAAACAATAGCATACACGTTCCCAACCTTCAGTGGTGGCATTGTCCTATCATACCAGCACTTGGGAGGTGGAGTCAGGACATCAAATGTTTAAGCATAGTACACAGAGTGAGTTCCAGAACAGCCAGGGCTACACAAAGAACTCCTGTCTAAAAAACAAGCAAGCAAAAAGTTTACACCAGCTTGGTCTATGACAGCAAACACCAACAATTAGGGCCCCCCCCAAAGATGGGGTGACTAGACTTAGGACCTGGGATGAGAAGACAAAGATAGAAAATTGACGTCAGTATAACCTGATGGCTCATGTTAAGCAAGTTTATTAAGATATACAGCTCTGATACACTATAGGTGGAGAATGAGACAAGTCAGCAGAAGGATAATTTAGCGATGTTGGCTAGAAGAACTCAGGATACCTCAGAGTGAGCATACAGTAGCCATGAGACTGATGACCACAGACTCTTAGGATGAAGATCTGGTTCCCTGACCCCTTCAAGATGATTGCTCAAGCACCAGAGCAGACCTTGCCAAGCCTCCCCATGGGCAGGACAGACAAGTAATGTTCCCTTGGTGTTTTCATCACAACATGTGACAAAGCCTTGGATAGGCCTGGATTCCAAAAGCCCCTCCTCAAACCTAAACAAATATGGATACAAAAGAATCAATACATGGAAAATTAGACCAAGAATTCTATAGAGACTCCTGCTCTATTTGAGGGTGCATTGAGTGGGGTGCTCAAAGTTTTCAGCCCTGGGCTGTACAAATACAAGTACTGAGGCAGCTTGGCTCCAAGCCCTTAACCTTTACCAAGCTGCCCAGTAGAAGTGCAAATGTCATTGTTCCCTGCTTGTCTCAGCCTGGCTGCTCACAGAGCCCCTTCCTTTGAGAGATCACAGATCTGTTCAAAGAAGTCTTCGTGCTGAAGGAGGCACTGGAGGTGCATCAGGCCGCCTCAGTCAGATCTGAAGAGGAAGAGGATGCCCTGTGTGACCAGGTGACACCCTTGCAGAAGGGCATGGAGGCACTTGCTCTGTGGAACCAGGGACAGATGATGAGAGCCACAAACAGACCAGTGAGGGTACAGACAGGATCCAGGCTGGTCAGGGTACCCCAGAGACACGTCCCTGACTCAGCCATTACTCGGGTGCCGAGAGGGGTGGTGTGGGTGTGTCTCGCTGTGGAAGGGTCTCTCTCCTGTTCCCCTTCTTTTCTCTTCCCCTCCCTTCCTCTTCTCTTCCTCCTAACTCATTGCCCCACATTCCTTTTGAGGCAAGGTCTCATGTAGCCCAGGCTGAACTCAAACTCACTATGTAGCCAAGGATGACCTTGAACCCCTAATCCCTCTGCCTATCCCTCTCACTCTCATCTGCCCACAGGAAGAGCCAGGGAGCATGGTTCTATACCACAATCATCTGCTGCCCATCATTAAGATGAGTCCCTGGAGTCCTGGCTCAATCTCGGAGTGTCCATCAGGCCTCATTATTCCTCTGTTCCTGCCTGGGCCTCAGTTTCCCCTTCTGTTCTGGGTCAGCCTTGTGGCATTTGGGAGCATCCTTGTGCACTCATCTGCCTCATGAACCTTTGACTCCCTTGAGTTTGAGTATAGGGACTTGTAGGGGACAGAGGATCACCCAGCAGGGGCACCTGGGTATGTCTCTGCCTCTGTCCCCTCCCTCCTCACAGCAGGGACAGATGGACAAGGACATACAGTGCATTCTCAGCTAGATCCTGCAAATGCAGCTGCTGCAGGTCCAGGCCTGCTGGAGACTCAGCTCAACTGTTCAGTCTCCATCCTTCACCTCCATAAGCTGAAGCCTCAGAGGCCACCTTCTCCAGCCTGCAGGGTCATGAAGATCACTTGTCATGCACTGGAGGCCAGCCTGGGGTCTTGCCAATGATACCCAGCTGACCCCATCCCACCATGGCTCCCTACACTCTGGGCCTCTGGGTCCCATCACTCTCTACCTGGAATGTTATAACTCAGGACATGTCACCTACATCACAGCCCACATTTAACTGTTCTGTGCCAACCAAAAGGTACCAGTGAAGGTACAAGGAATGTACTCTCCTTGTCACAGGAATGCTGAATAGTCCTATGTCATTCCAAAGTTTTGTACAACAACCATTAAAAATAACTTGTACCCAATTTCCTCAATCCATAATTTACCATTATATGGATATCTTACTGGCTGATTCAGATACAAATACCTTGAAAAAAATTTGATGAAGCATAGAGAATTTTGTCTTGCTGAAGATTACAAGTTGCTCCTGAAAAATAAAAAGGGGAGATTCTATTAATTATCTAGGATAAGGTATACAGAAGATTCCACCACAAAAAGTACAAATCAGAAGAGAACAACTGAGAATTCTTAATGATATCCAAAAATTGTTGGGAAACATTAATTGGTTAAGACCCATAATTGGATTAACTTGTTGGGCCTAAATGCCTAAATCAGCCAGATTGGGGCCTATAGTGCCTGTCCAAGACAGACTCGATTTTGGAGATCTGTCTCAAAAATGCAGAAGTCCAGACCCTTCTGCACTATATGATTCTGACATTAGCCCTGCCTGACTGCAGCCACGCTCATTTAGTTTATTGGCCCTCTCTATACCTTATCTCTTACTTCACTCCCTACATAACCTCACACTACACTTTCACCCTGCCCCCCTCTCCTACCCTATAAAAGAAACTTCCTGTAACAATAAAAATGAGATCATGCCTCGATGTGTCTCCTGACTCAGTGTGATCTCCCCAAGGGGTGATAGGGGGTCTGAGCATCAACACTCATCATCTTGCTTAGTTAGGCTCGGAGTGAGGGCCAGCTGGTCCAGCCCTTTTCTCCATCGCCCAAACCTGCTGGGGTAGCGACCCAGCATTAACTACAAGATAATTTATTTCAACCCTTACAAGGTGATAAAGACTTTATCACCTTGTAAGGTGATGATAAAGACTTAAATAATCCAAGAAAATTATCAGTTAAGAATGAGAAGGCAGGGCTGGAAGATGGCTCAGAGGTTAAGAGCACTGGCTGCTCTTCCAGAGGTCCTGAGTTCAATTCCCAGCAACCACATGGTGTCTCATAACCATCTATAATGAAATCTGGTGCCCTCTTCTGGCCTGCAGGCATACATGCAGACAGAAAACTGTATATATAATAAATAAATAAATCTTTAAAAGAAAAAGGAGAAGGCATATGCCTCCAGCACTCGGGAGGCAGAGGCAGGAGGATCTCTGTGAGTTCAAGGCCAGCCTGGTCTAGAGTGAGTTCCAGGACAGTCAAGGCTTTTACACAGAGAAACCCTGTCTCAAAAACTTAAAAGAAAAAAAATGCGGTTGGCTGGCTCTGGTAGGAAAAAAAAATTACATGATCCAAAGATGGCTTGTATTTTAGTTATCATGCCTTCTACTCATGCTCCCACAGGAATACTTATGCAAAGCGAAGATTATATCCTACAATGGATGTTTATACCTTAGGAAGATTATATCCTAGAATAGCAAACAGAGTAAAAAATGTATAACCTATAAAAGTTTCTGAATTGATTCTGAATTAAAAATTGAGACTTCATCAATTAGCAGGAATAGATCCATCAAATTGTTGTACCATTTACTAATGCAGACATTGCCTCATTATGGTCAGAAAATGAAGACTGGTAAAGAGCTTGCAGTAATTTTTAGGAAAGATTAATAACAAATACCCCAAAAGGAGGCGACTCCAACTCATAAAAAGAATTGTATTCTCTTTTGTATAGTGAAGGGAACACCAATTTCTGGAGCTCCTACATTCTATACTGATGCAAATAAATCAAGAAAAGCAGGTTATAAGTCACAGAATAGAAGGTGGTTAAGAGTCCTTATGATTCAGTTCAAAAATCAGTTATATGTAATTCTTATGTTGTTATTAGATTTTCCAGAGTCTCTTAATATAGTAACCATCTCTCAATATGCACAAAGAGTTGTTTTGCATATAGAAACTGCTGGACTTATCCAGGATGATTCTGAATTAACTTTACTATTTATTCAACTACAACAAGTATTGAGAAATAGAAATCAACCACTGTATATAACACATATCAGATCCCATTATGGTCTACCAGGCCCTTCAGACATGGTAATGATGACATTGATCAGCTATTGATAGGAAATGTGCTAGAAGCATCAGAATTTCATGAGAACTACGTTAACAGCAAATATTTGAAAAGGAAAATTTTCATCATTTGTCAACAAGCCAAAGAAATTATATGGAAATGTACCACTTGTTCTTCATATAATCAAATGCCATTATTTGAAACGAGTACCCAAAAAGGTACTCAAATAAATAAAGTTTGGCAAAAGGACGTGTTTATGTATGCAGAGTTTGGAAAATTAAAGTATTGTACCACAGATACATATTCAGGATTGCAATTGGCAATTGCTTTAAGTTCTGGAAAAAAAAAACTGATTCAGTAATTACACATTTACTAGAACTTATGGAAAGCATGGGAATGCCTGTACAAATTAAGACTGACAATGCTCCACAAAATGTCTTTAGTAAAATGAAGCAATTTTTGACATATTATAATATAAAGCATATTATAGATATGTCACACAATTCTACAGGACAAGCAGTTGTGGGGAAGTCTGATCACATTTTAAAAGAGATGCTTAACAGATAGAAAGGGGAAACAAAGACCTCCAGAGATAGATTAAATATTGTTTTATTAATTTTAAATTTTTTGAATCCTAATGAACAAAAAAACAGCAGCTGAGAGACATTGGATTATGGAAAAAAAACTGCTGAACTAAAAAAGCCTGTTTATATTAATATGTCCTAAACCCAGAATGGAAGGCAGGAAATGTGTAATGCTAGGGAAGGGATTTTTGCATTTGTTCCTACAGGAGAAGAAAACTGTGGATTAAATCAATATTGATGAAAATCAGATTTGACAGAGGGAGACCTCCTGAATAACTTGGCTGCAGACAGAAGGAAAGAAATCAAGAAGACAAAACAGGACAGGTAACATAATTTGCTGATCCCTCTACATGGGAACAGCTCTGAGACTGAGACATGAAAATGTTCCCAGCCAGGACTTCAACTATGCATGGCCAATAAATCTTTGGCTACAAAATCCTCAGGACTTATCATGCCATTCCTTCAAATGGCATAGATAAAAGTTTATATTATAATTTGGTTATGCAGCCCAAACTAACTCATAGAAAAGCAAATGCCTTACCTACTCAGAGAGCAGAGAATCATCTTCAACTGAAATGTACTCAGTGCACATACCATACATATGTTAATGTGAAAAGGTAGAATACCTTTGAAATTTTGTGTTTGCAGATCAAGAGGACAAGACACCAAAAAAAGATAAGTAGCCCAGGTGATCCTGCCTCACAGAGGCCTCAATACCTGTTTCCTCAAAACTGCATTCAGCACATTTCAAAACAGCCATCTAGGTCATCTAGTGAAGTCAGGACTTCAGTTAAGCTCTGAACTTTCTCAGCATGCAGAGACTGGACAGCAAAAGTTACAGATAGCTTTCTTTGGGGCTCAAGAAAATATCCCAATTTTCTTGGGTCCCAAAGAAGAAAAACTAATTCCCAAATCACCAGACAGCAATTTAAGAAAACTATGCCCCATTCCCAAGAGAGGGAGTGGATGGTTTTTGGTCATTCTATGGGTAATGGAGGTTTGTTAGCATTTTAAAGGGGTTGGTTATAGGAATAAGTAAAAGGGTAGATTATTGAATCTAACTTTAGACCAATAAGTATTAATAAACCGAAAACCTTACATTGGTATAAATCTTTGCATATTGATACAGATTTAACATTATGTTGCTTTAAATGTTAAAATATTGTACCTATATAATTCTTTAAAATGCAGTACTAAATTCTAGTTCTTTTGAAAGCTATTACCATTTATTATAACTAAAAATTGCATATTGGCAGTAAGACAATCAAACTTATGGTTATGTTAGATACTAGTTAATTTTAAAAATGTTTCCTAGATTGACAGATGAAAAAAAAATAGCTAGAAAACAACAATTCAGATAACATAGATAGATGGTACTCAAAAATATGAGATCTACAGAATATGGCATTTAAAGATATTAATTTAAGGCTCTTTGACAATGAGCTTATGACAAAGATATTCACCTCACAGCACCCCAGTTCTACTTCAAAGAGCATCAGACTTCATATGTGGTAAGCTAGCCACTAGACAATAAAATGCTCTTGCATCAGTCACAGACAGAATACTGCCCATACTAGACAAAGTGAAAGCAGGAAAGCTGACTGTGAGCATTGGAAGGACAAAGTAGACAAGTCCTTTATAATTCTTCCTTTACAGAAAAGCCTGTCAAACATTATGGGCCAGAAGACTGAAGAAGAGGCTCCAACATTAATTTTGGGAGACTATCCAGGCAACCAAATATCTCTGTCTATTTTATGCTTTTGGAAGCTGTGTGCCTGCACCTACTACATATTCAAATATCTATTCTTAAGTCTCTGATGGGGTTGAAGACTAGTTGTTTATAGTCTAACAGTTAAATTGTTTAGGATGATAGAAATTGATAAATAGCCAAATACATAAATGTAAGAGAAAGAGCCTTTTAATAGACTAAAAGGGAGATATGTAGGCATAAGGTTATTGTGTGATTCAAATGCTGATTTTGTGCCTCCCATCTGGTTGCAATCCTTATTCTGATAAACTCCTGTCTCAATGTTGTGTAAACATTGTTCTCAAACTGTGCCCTGAAATGCCAATAAAGCAGCTTACTGGCAATCACTGAACATGGGAGAGAATAGGACTGGAATTCCTGCCCTCCAGGGGAGGAGGAGTAGAGGACAAGTAGAGGATCCAGCCATGGGAGAGATGCAGGAGACATGAGAATTCAGCTGGAGCAAAGAAAACATTAAAAAGCATGTAACTCAGGGATTTTAGCAAAGAGGAAGTCAGGCTAGCAGAGAGGGTTAATAACAGATTAAAACTGCTAGGGATTGAATTGTAAAGCATGAAAAACAAATAATATAATAGAGTCTCGATTATTTAGGTGATAGTCAAGAGAGAAACTGAGAAACAAACACAATTATATACATTTATAATAAATAACAAGATCTCTCCACATAGTTATGGCTAACCTGGAACTCACTATGTGAACCAGGCTAGCCTCAAACTCAGAGAACAGCCAAGCCTCCAAAGTGCTGGGATTACATGCATTCACCACTCTGCTCAGCTATGTTTTAAAAATGACCTATGAATCAGGGAATGAAAGGAAAATGTAAGATTTAAACAGGAACCCTCATTGTTTTGGACAATAATACGTTCTGGAATTTTATACTGTATTAATTGCAACTGATAAATCATGGTCGATGTTCCCATTGTTGGGCTTACTTTCTTTGCTTTGTTAAGTTCATCACTGTAACCTTTAACATAAACAGGTGTATGCAACTGTGCAATAGTGCATGTGTCATTAGGAAGACAACTTACAGGTGTCTATACTCTAGTTCCTCTATGTAAGTAGTAGAGATAAAACCTACCTGGTCAAGTTTGGCAGCAAGTCCCCTAAACTGGTGAATGAACTAGTGATTTTTTTTTTTTTTTTAAGATTTTATTTTATTATGTATACAGTGTTCTGTCTGCTGGTATATCTACAGGCCAGAAGAGGGCACCAGATTTCACTATGGATGGTTGTGAGCCACCATGTGGTTGCTGGGAATTGAACTCATGACCTCTGGAAGAGCAGCCAGTGCTCTTAACCGCTGAGCCATCTCTCCAGCCCCGAACTAGTGATTTTTATTTTGCTTTCAACAACATTTACATTGTGCAGGTTACGTGCATATGCATACAGCCCAAGTGTAGTACTCAGAGAAAATGTGCATGAGTAATGTGGGTATCAAAGAGAATGAACCCAGGACATCAAGCTTAGCAGCAACCACCTTTACTCCATGACACAATTCTCTGGCACTCATTTGTGTTTCTGAAAAATTATTAAGAACAAGTTTTTAGTCCTCAGAATAAACTAATATGATCAAAAAATAAATGGCAAAATAAAAATAACTTTCATTTACAAATAGATTTTATTATTCAAACTGTGCTGTACTCCTGGGTTTTGTTTTTTTGTTTTTGTTTTTGATGACAGTATGTCTACAGTTTGAAAAGGAGACATATTAATGATGGAATGGATCTACTAATCTCATTCAAGCACCAGTGAGAGAACTCAGCAGGGGGAAATGTACATGGTATGCAAGGCTATGACTCATTTCTTAGATTCCTGGGGAACTTTTGTCCATATGAACTCTTTCATGCTTTTGAAGAGTACTGAGATATGCAAAGGCTATACCACAATGATTACATTCATAAGGTTTCACTGCAGTATGAATTCCTTCATGCCTTTGAAGATTACTGCGATATGTAAAGGCT
>CAJQZJ010030145.1:5595-28081 GCA_907164525.1 Lophiomys imhausi | reverse complement strand
ACTCTGCCAAGACAGGGTAGGTAAGTCCTTCATAATCCCTGCTCTACAACAAATGTCTGTCAGAGAAACAGGACCAAAAGGCTGAAGACTGATGCAGGAATGTATGGAGAGAAAATGGGAACTGTCCAGGCAGTCATTGGTATGTCCTTTCTTAGTTTTGGAAGCTGCAGGCCCTGCACTTCCTATATAAGCAGATATATTTATCCCTCTCAGGTCTCTGAGGTGGTTGAAGAATAGACAGCTAGAGTCTCATAGTTAAATTTTGAGTTGTTTAGGAATCAAGAGGGTGTTATAGATCTAAGAAGATACCCTTAAAAGTGTGTTGCAAGTTAGTATGAATGTTGAGTCAGATATAGACCTTTAAACTCATGGAGAGGGTTAGATAGTAGAATGTTAAAGTCAGGGGCCAAATATGTATAAACTGGACATTGGGAAGGTATACTGGGCCATTTAACTCTCATAAATGTGGCATATTTATATCTGATGTTTTGTATAATACTTACTGTTATAAGAGAAGGAACCGTCTGTTGGACTGAAAGGGGAAAACTTCTGGGGGGAAGAGGGTGGAAGGGCGGGATAGGAAGGGGGAATAGGGAGGGGTTTGTGACTGAGATGTAACTTGAAGAAAAAAAATAAAGTATTTATAAAAAATAAAAATAAAAAAAAGAAATGCTTAACTAGGGTAGGTACAGGGAAATGGAGAAAGGACATAGCTGAAGAGAAGATCAGCTAAAACTAAGTATATATGAAAAAGCCACATGGAAATCTGCTACTTTGTAAGATAATTTTAAAAATTACAGAGTTTGAACAGTGTTTCCCTTCATGAATAGATAAAGCCACTCCCAAAAGCCTTAAGGTTATTAATGGAAATCTCATTGGGAAGGATGGTATACCTCCTTAGGAATTATCAGTTAAGGTGGACTCTGAGTCCCTTGAAACAATACAGGCAGTTACCACTGCCATTCGTTACCCATCTGAACTAGATGATCAGATCCTGTTGTTGAACATACCTCACACTTTGTATGCAGAATATATAGAAATAAAGTTGGACCTGAACTAGAAGTTCTTTTCCTCTTGTGATGGTTTCAGTTAGAATGTCTTCCACAGGTCCAATTTTTTAATGCTTGGTCCCCAGTTGGTAGAACTGTTTGCCAAGGATTAGGAGATGTGGCCTTGTTGGAGTAGGTGCAGCCTCTGTGGAGATGTGTCATTGGCACAAGAGGGCTTTGAAGTTTCAAAAGCCCATGGAAGGTCCAGTGTCTCTTGCTCTGCCTGCTGCCTGAGGACCAGCATGGAAAACTCTGAGCTACTGCTCCAGCACCATGTGTGTCTGCCTCCTGCCATGAGGAGCATGGACTCACCCTCTGAAACTCTAAGCAAGCCTCCAATTACACACTTTCTTCTATAAAATTGTCTTGGTTGTGGTGTCTCTTCACAGCAATAGAACGGTGACTAAAGTAACTCATAGGTAACCTTCATGGTGCCAAAAGTGTATGTAGGCTGCTTGGGAAATTGTTATCAACAGTCTGATTCAGCTATGACCCCTGCATGGTACACTGTCAACAGACCAGGCAAGATGTACCCAGGAGCAACAGTGGCAAGTCTGTTTTTGGGAAACTAGCTTCTTTCTGGCTGAAGTAGAGACTTGAGGTTCTGGGAAAAATAACATCTGTTTCTGTAAACCTGGTCAAAACTCAGTTGTACTTCTAAATAGATGTGAAGCACTTGTCTAACATTTATGCTCATGTCAAATATTTTTATGCTTCTCAGTATTTATGCCTATGCTCATAGCTTATCATTACTGACAGCTTTCATCAGAAAAGTATCTTTTTGTGAAGGATAATTACTGCAGATGCTTATTACTGGTCAAAGTGCTGGTTGAATGTTCAGTCATGAATAGGACACTCAAATCACCCCCAATGGGAGGCGTTCATGAGACCCTCCCTGGGTATTTGTAGACAGTTGGTGGTTTCTAATAGAGGGGAAAAGATCTTCAGTATTATAGTTATGGAAATGTTGATTATGTTTCTGTAAATAACATTTGCCATGCTCCTGTAAGAAATAGTAAGAACATCATTGGGGCATGAAAATAAACACATGAAAGCAGAAAGGGAACAAGCTGGGAAAAGGGAAATTGTGTACAGGAGTGGGTGGAGGACAGAGAGGACAATTGGGTGAATATGATTAAAATATCTTATACGTGCATATTAAAAATGTCATGATAAAATTTATTATGTATAATTAACATGCTAATAAAAACTTTTTTAAAAAGGAAAATACTGTTTCAAGAAAAAAGATGATTTACTCTAAAATTCAAAGTTATTTAAATAAGAGTAAATTAATTAATGGCTTAAATTTCATTACTTAATCTAAGAGAAAAATTATCACTATAAATTCTGGAAGAAAAAAATCAATCTTTATAACATTCAATATCCATTAATCATGAAACTACTCAATAAAATATGAACTAAAATATATTTCCTTAATGTGATAAAAGAAATAGACCATATCCAATGTTAGTATCTTATTTTAAAGGGTTATTTAAAATGCTAATGCTAAAAGCATTTCCTCCATAATATTGCCTTTAGAGATTTGCTAGAATTCATAGGACTGAATGTATAGTTGTATACTTGACTAACATGGAGTACAATGGTGTAGAAAGAAAGCCTTCCACATCACAGAGGGAAAACACAGGAACAGGGCGATGGGAATACAGCAGCATGCGTATGTTTCTGCCAGAGACACCCCTGTAGGCTTATATTATTTGGGGGGGGTCACTTTCTGCTAAATACATAAAAATAAATATCAGACTTCCAGAAGAAATTCAAATTTTTAGCATATATTAAATTGTATAGAGAGTCTGGGCACAGGAAGCTACTCAGACCTGTTAGAGAATGAGAAGAACACTCCTTAAACTTAAATTCCAGGTGCCAGCTACGAACCACACAGAAAGCAGGCAATCCCACAGACAGCACTTTTAGTCCTCCTGTGCTGGCTATGTATCTCTGCTACAATTCAATATTCAAGAGAGGACATTAAGAACATCACTCACACACACATAGACACATGGTGATGGTTATTCTTCACTGTCAGTGTATCTGGATTTAGATTCACCTAGGAGACAGACTTATGTGAACATCTATGAGAGATTTTCCCAACAAGTTGAATGAGCAGGGAAGACATACACTGAGCTTGGGTTGCACCATCCCATGGGCTGGGGGCCCAGACTGAATAAAAAGGAGTAAAAAAAAAAAATGTAAGCTTAACGAATGCCAGTACTCATCTCTTTCTCCTTTCTGATGGCAGACACAGGTGATCAGCTGTCCCATGCTTCTACCACCATGCCTTCCCTATCAGGATGGACTATACCCCTCAAAGTGTGAGCCACATGATCCTTACTCTCTTATGTTCCTTCTTCTCAAGTATTTGGCAACAGTACCAATAAAAGGATCACAGGAAACTGGGACAGAGAAGTGGGGTGATTGCTTATCATGTGGCCCTGGCCATTTTAGTGATTTGAAGGAGGAAGATGGAAGATGGAAAAGGTTAGATGTGCAGGCTAAAGTGGCCCTATGTTTCTGTAAAGAGAGACTAATGGGACATTCTGGAGCAAGTGTGGAAGACCAAATGCCAATAGGAATGCAGATAGAAGCCCAAGCACAGGTTTCCAGGGAGAACAAAGACTACTAGACACTGGTTTGGCAGCTATGCATGTTATGAATCTGACTGCTTTCTGTCTGTGTCCTAAAAACTTCAGTGAGAATAGGAATAGACTAAGTTATTGACAGAAGAAATCCCAAGACAGGAATGCAGTCGGTGTGCATCCTAGTTCTTGCTTTCTGAATCTACCCAGATTTTCAGTCAGAGAGAGAACAGAAGGTGGAGCAAAAACATGCAAAGGACATATAGTGTGGCAGAGAAAAAAGCATGACTCAGGTTCCACTGTGAACAGAAATGTGCAGGTGGCAACTGACATGGTGACAACAGGAAATGTGCCCTGAGGTCAAGAACCCACTCATCAGGAACTTCAGAGGATGACAATGCAAATTCCTTTGAGAAAGAAAACGCCTGGAAAGTTAGGACCTCTAGGATCTCCAACTGTGAGTCAGCTGCCTGGCAAGTGTTTTCCCAGGTTTGCCCTTATGGGCACACGGAGGCTACTGCAGCTATGACCCAAAGGCACCAAGTTACATCATTATCCATGTAGTGCTGGTTTTACAGATATGCAGAACAAGAGTGAGGGGTGTCATCACAGTCAGTGCTAGGGCTCTAGAGGGCTGAAGAGGCCAGGACACATGTTGTAGTGTTGAATTTCCTACATGGTATGCCGGAGGAGACTGCACGTGAAGCTGTGAAGGTGACTCATAAGCCATATTATAGATGTCAGAAACACAGGACACAAGGTGAGAAAAGCTACTGAGACCAACTGAAGGAAGCCAAGAGAGAGTGTGTGTCATCCACTACAGGCAATAGATGTGGTGGTTCAGGACTATCCAAGCCAATTGGAAACCAGATATTGCCACCAAGAATTCCACAGAACTGTAGGGATGGTGTTTGCCTTATGGGATTTCAGTGTTGCTTTGGTCCAATCTCTTCTTGCTATCCTCTTGTTCCTCCTTTTCCATTTTGTCTTTATTTTTTGTTTTTTGTTTTTCAAGACAGGGTTTCTCTGTGTAGCCCTGGCTATCCTGGACTCACTTTGTACACCAGGCTAGCTTTGAACTCAAGAGGTCTGCCTGCCTCTACCTCCCAAGAGCTAGGATTAAAGGCATGCGCCACTAGACCCCACTTGTTCCTCCTTTTTCAAAGGGGCATGTTTATTCTGAATTAATGTTATTGGAAGTTTGTTGCTTCTTAATAAACATTTGGTCTTAGCAACAAGAAAAGTAACTAATATATAATCTAATTTTTAAAGTCAGTGTTCTAGCTGAGATAGTTGACCAATAGATTGTTCAACTAGCAACATGAGACCTGAGGTTCAATTCTAGTATGGCATGGACAAACATGCAGGTCTTCATACAGAAAACTAAATAAATAGGAGAAATTATGTTGGTAAAGAACAATGTGTATGATATAAACAAAGATTGTGTGTTTTGGAACACATTGAACAGAATATACAAGTTAAATTCTGTAAAAGTTACACAATTATACAAAGTTATACACCTATAAAAGTTATACAGTGCAATTTTAAAGCATTCTTGAGAGACATAGATGTAGACTTGAGCATGGACAAAAAAGACTCATCCTATTCTTAGATTAGATGAATAAATAAATGCACAGTAGTTGCTTTATATTAATTCTAAATTTGGTGCAATCTCAACCAAGAATGTATACAAACTATTTTGTTGAGTTAGATAAGTTGATACTAAAAAGAAGAAGAATGTAAAATTATCTACTGAAAAATAGAAATTATGAAATAACTAAGCCCTCCAGACATTAAAAGCAAACCAAAAACCTCACACAGTTTTGCACAGTACATAAATAGATCAATAGACATGGGACAGATAATGGGATCACAGGTCATCTGATCTAGAAAGTCAGTTCACATCAGAAGTGGCATCTAGATCTCCCTGATAAATGTATCTTGTTTAGTGAGTTCTACTGAGACAATAAGTAACTCATTTGAAAACAAAATAAAATTCCAAAACAAGAATTCTAGATGAGTTAGAGATTTAGGAGTAAAAATGATGACATCTAAGCAATGGATAATTTCTTTCAGCCTGGGTGTACATAAAATATTTCCAAATACAAACAAAAGTCCATATGCATAATTCATGAATTTGTTTAATAAATGGGTTTGAAATTTGCATGACCAAAAATAAATAACAAGCCTTACAAAAAGTCACAACATAACTGTCAAACTGGGAGAAAATAATTGCAGCATATATCATAGCTAAAAAAAGCTATGATGCCAAACAAATGAAGAACTTTTAAAATTGTGTAGCAAAACTCAAAACTCAAAAGAAAATGGGAAATTAGACAGGTGTGATGGTCACATCTGCAATATGTGGAGGCCGAGGCAGAAAGATTTCAAGTTCTAGGCAAATCAGGAGAAAAAGCAAGATCCTTTCAAAAAGAAATGGGAAATCTGGCAAGAATGCACATCACCAAAAAGGCATGAAAATGAGTCTCAATCATGAAAAATATGTCAAGTCACTCATTAAAGAAACATAAGCTGAGGGGCTGGAGACGGCTCAGTGAGTGAGAGTGTTTCCTGCTCTTACAGAGAGAATTGAGTTCTGTCCCCTGCACCTTCTAGAGCATCTCACAGCTGCCTGGAACTCTAGCTACAGAGGATCCAATGCCTTTGTCCTACACTGGCACCTGCATTTACACTTTCAGACCTACACACAGACACATACACATAATTAATTTCAAAACAATAAAACTTAAAGGAAATGGACTCAGTGTTGATATACTGCTCATCACTAGCTGCTCAAGGAAAAAGGATAAAGTCTCATATAGTTGGAAACAGGATAATTTTCACATTATTCCAGTATTGTGTAAGCCAGTGCAACCCTGATGGAGGGAAGCCTGGTGATATCTAATAAAAGCATGTTCTTGCTTGTAACCCAACAGTGTGACTTCTAAGAAACATACTGAATATATATAACTCCAAGACCAAAAACATGGCAACTGGTCTTGCCCATATAAAACATGGAAACAACCTGGATGCCTCTATGTAACAGAGAGGCTCGATGACATATTCTCTATGTAACATACTATACAGCTGTGAAATGGTTAAGAATTCTGTGAACTGACTAGAAGTGATTTCCAAAACTGTTATGTTTTTAAAAGGCTGAATGTGAGATGTTGTATAAACAAGGTTGTTTTCCATGTAATTAAAAAAGGACTTTTATAAAACATATCTATGTCTGTTTATCTGTACACGAAATACAGGAGCCACACACACACCCCCAGCCATGGGCAAAGAGTCACTTTATTGGTGGTGTTATTCTTATTTCAGTAAAGGACAGAGCAGTTGCCAGTCCTTTGTTCATCCTAGCTTGATACCTGGCTTGGTGGCCAAAGCTGTTTTATACCTAGGACACATAAAAATCAAATCCAGGCAGCACAGCATGGGAGGAAGAAGACAGACAGAGACCTGTAGAGCACCATGCCACCCACAGACCTGCCCTCCAGTGCTCAGCACAGGTGGGCCATAGATCCCCACTGTGTGTGACTGGTCACTGGTGACTTTGGTGTGGGTGAGCCACCCTGAGGGCATGAAGGTGGGAGAGCTGACCCTGTCACTCATTTGCTTTGGGGTAGCATAAACACAGAGGTGATTTCCTACCTTCACCCCACTTGTATCAGTGAACTGGCCCAGGTCACTAGAGCAGGAAAGCTGGGCATGCACCTCATCTGGGCAATACAGTGGAGATGGACCTGGTGGCAAAAGTATGAGTGAGCCAGACCTGAGGGTGTGAGGGTGGAGAGCTGACCCAGCCCCTCACAGGCTTCAGCACTTGGGAAAGTTGACCCCGTTCTTTGACTGGGCAGCACATTGGAACTGTCCTTGGAGGCGTGGGTGCAGATGAGCCAGCCCCATAGGCATAAGAGCAGGAGAGCTGACCTTGCCTTCTGCTGATGGCAGCAGTGGGTGGCCTGGACAGAGCAGTTCTGGTGGTACAGATAAGGGAGAGCTAGCTCACTAACCAGCTTAGCTACCACCCAGGCCCAGATTCAGGGATCTGAGTTGGCCCACACCAAAATCTGCATCATCTATGAACAGTTGGGACACAGGAAAGGGCCAGTCCTACTGATCCAAAGTTGCAAGATCTCCATGACACAGGGCAACAACAGGATAATAGAAAAGAGTCCAGATGAGGATCCAATATTAATGGAGTCATGAAAGCCAGACATCTGGAACCAGACCAATGACCCATTGCAATAAACATTTACAAGTGAAGATGTGTAGACAGAAGGATATACTGTGGGACTCACTGTGTCATAGTACAGCTTCCACAATGAGATGTTTTCTATGCTTTGGGGTTTTTTGTTTGTTTGGTTGCTTGTGTTTTGTTTTTTTTTTTGTTTTTTGTTTTTTTTTTTTTTTAATTTTGTGGGACAGGTTACAAGAGCAAAGAGTGGATATGAGGGGATGGGGAGATGAACGGAACTGGGGTGCATGATGTGTAACTCACAAAGAATCAATAAAAAGTTTTTTTTTAAAAAAGAAATATAGGAGGGATACACTAGAAACTAATTATATGAGCCATTTAAAAGAAGACATGGAAAGTGTTAAAAAGATTAAAGAAAGTGAACAGGGTAGTATTTATGAGGAAGAAGTGATTCTTTCTTTGTGGTTATTTTGTATAGCTTTACTTAAAAAATCCCCTACCCTATCTCACCAGCATTATAAACAAACATGTAACACAACCATATTGAAAAACTCAGAGAAAGTAATTATCCTAAGAAATGTTGGAAAACACAAAAGCCAATATAAGAGAATTTTGATTGAAGTAATGGGGTTGTTTTATACAGTAGCATGAATTGGCAGTCCTATGGTCACTTGAGGAATATGCTACAACTGAATGAATAAGTGAGCACATGTTGTGGTAATAACAGTAAGAGGCAGAGCTTGTGGTGATTGGATGAAATTGGAGTTGTCATAAGTCTCATCAGGCTCAACATCCTCAGAAAGAGACTGACACAAGAACACACATGGACAAAGGGCTTTGTACTAGGATGATTTGAAAATCTCTGGCTATATTTACTGAGAAATTCAGGCTATATGCCTGTAATATGCAACAGACATGTTGAAGTTAGCATACCCAGCACCCAGATCCCACCTCTAAAATATCATTCTTCAGTAATAAGAATGAGAACAACTGACTCTAGAGAACATGAAAGTAATACTCAGAAATCATCAGGAACGCTATGCTATACCAGAAAATGAAGAAAAGCTTACAAACTGATAATGATGTCTGAAGAACCTAGAAACTAGTTATATGAGCCATTTACAAGAAGACATGGAGAAATCAAATCAAAAAATTTTGCACAATCAAAAGTAGAACAATAGAGCAACAAAATTAGTAGTTTTTATATATACCAAAACAAACTTGCAGAAAGAGAAAACAACAACAAAAAAAATCATGTTCAGTGTATCTTTTTAAAAAAAATCTACCAAGAAGGTGAAAAAATCTTCAATAAAAATTTTAAGACAGAATCAAATATAATGTATTAAACTATGGCCCAGAAATGTATATGCCAAAAATAATAATGAATGCAAACTACATAAATTCATAAATGTTCAACATACTTAGCATCAGAACATTGAAAATAAAACTTCTTTGGGATTCTACATAATCACAACCAGAATTGCCATCATCAGGAAAAATACATGGGTATTGGGGAAACGGAAAACTTATTTACCACTGGTGGAAATATAAGCTGTATAACAACTATGGAAATCAGATGGAATTTCTTTAAAAAACTAAATCTAGATCTACCACGTAATTCAGGTATACCAATCTTGGGGACGTACCCAAAGAATTCTACATCCTTCTACAAAAATTCTTGCTTAGTCATGTTCCCTGATGTTCTGTTCACAAAAGCCAGGATATTGAGACAGTGAAGATAACCATCAACTAAAGAGTGAAGAGTTAAAATATGGCATTTTGTACAATGGACTATTATTACTCAACTATTAGGAAAAATAAAATTATGAAATGAGAAGGTAAGTGGATGAAGCTAGAAACAGTCATTCTGAATGATGTAACTGAGACTCAGAAAGACAAAAGTCAAACATTTTCTCTTAACTGTGGATGTTTGGTTTACATTTTTAGATGTTTGTATTTTATTTGGAATACCCATAGAGGTAAGGAAATTACTAAGGGCCCACAGGGAATACATTCAGTGGAGGGAAGATAAAAAGCACTAACATAATGGGTTAAAACAGACTTAAAGAATAAGAAAGGATAGATTGTGGTATGGGAGGGAGGGCTGAGTAGGAGAGGAAAACTGGGAGGGATTTAGAAAAATAAACACCAAAGACTTTTTGAAAACTCATAGAAATTTACTGCTTAGAAGCTTCGGAAAATAAATCTATACATATGCATAACAAGAACCAAAACGAAATTTTCCTATAATGGATCAACAATGCTCCTACCAGACACCAGAAGCTAACAAATAATACACCTAATACCAGGAATGGGTTACCTCTTTAGGAGTTGTTGACCAGTTAGGTATCAAAGATCCCTAAACATTATAGGCTATTACCCATGCTCCTGATTACCCTCCAGAACATGACAGTAAAATCCTGTTGCTGAAGATACCACATACTTGAGTCACACTAGGTGGAGGAATCAAACTGGAATTAGCCTAGAAGCTTCATCACTAATGACTAGCTTTCATAGTGCTAGAAGATGCTAAGCATAACACCTAAGCATGACAAACTAAGCAAGAAGATTGAAAGTAATAATCTTATCAAAGTGTGAACCCTATGAACTACAACAATAACCACTCTGGCAAGACATGCCCACTAATATAATAGTGGCATGAACATTATGGGAGTAACCAATCACTTTCTGGTTGAATTTAAGTTAAGCTCCACAAGAAGAAATCCATAGCTGGCACCATTGTCAGGTCAAAAACGTAGGCCAGATAGGTAATAGGCCATAATTTACTACTATAATTCTGTACAATATTCATAATATTTAACTGACTCCTGAGGCCTATCATTATACCCATAGATATATGCATCTCTGAACCCTTATCAGAGAAGTTTCTATCTTCAGGAGATGTGATTAACACAGAGACTTACAACTGGCCAATGTACAAGGAATAAGAGACTGCAGAATGTCTATCCCTAAATGTCTATCCCTAAAGAAACACCTATACTGCATCCCTTCTCCCAAGGTTCAAGAACCATTGAAGAAGAGGGAACAGAAAGAGTATAAGAATAGTGTGTGCTGAATAAGGCAAAGAAACTTCACATATTAACTCACAGCAGTTGTGACACCATGTTCAAGATCTTCGCAACCCCAAGCCAGATTAAATCCCACATTGCTGAAGAGTTATTGGCAATTGTTATCTGCTGGACTAGAACATGTCAGTTTTCTCCAAGAATACAGTCCCTGGTAAGTCAACCATGCTCCAGTGAAATTTGAAGAATATTTGGATAGCACAAATTAACCTTGATAAGAAAATGAAAGAGTCACAAAATTAAGTGATAAGGGAAATGGGAGTATCTGAAAAGAGTTGGGGGAGTGAAAGTGAATAATATTAAAACACATGACATTCTCACACATCTAATAAAACTAAAAACAAATGCTGATGCTGGAAAGAGGAACCCTTATACACTTCTGATAGGAATATAAACTTATTCAGCTTCTATGAGATTCATGGGAAATGTTCTTCAATAAATTCAAAATAGAACTAACATATGACCCAGGTATCCCATTCCTGGATATGTACTTGAAACATTCTAAGCTAACATACCACAGAGATTCATGCACATTGTGTTTACTGCTGCACCATTCACAAAGACTGCACCTAAGATATGGAATCAGCCTATATGTCCACAAATGTATGAATGTGTGCTCATATACACATACACCACACAGTGGTCACATAATCACAGACACTAAATGAAAACTTTTAACTGTAAAACAATATGAGATAATATTTGAAGGAAAATAGATAGATTTGTAGACTATTATGTTACCAACATAAGCCAGGCTTGGTAAGACAAGTGTTGCATGCTTTATCTCATATGTAGAATCTAGATTTAACTGCATATGTATGTGTACATGAAGAGTCATGAACATAGATAAGGGACTATGAGTGAGGGTAGAAAAAGCTCTTCAGGAATTTGGGAAGGGTGGAAAGGGAGAAGCTAGTAGAATACATGGGACATGAAAGCAAGAAGGAGGACTCTTTTGGAGATGAAAAAGAGACTAGTGAGAATGGAGTAAAGAGAATGGAAGTATGTAGCAGAAAAGGGATGAACAAGAAAAGAACTATGACACCTACATGAAATTTCCACAAGGTAAGAGACAGGAACTACAGACATGAGTATCAAAAATAGGATACAAGAGATGGAAGACAGAATATCAGGCATGGAAGATTTGATGGAAGAAATCAGTACAACAACCAAAGAAAATGAGAAACCTAAAAAATTTCTCACCCATAATATCCAAGAATTCAAGGACTCAATGAAAAGATGGAACCTAAGAATTATAGGCATAGAGGAAAGAGAAGACTCCCAACTCCAAGGTCCAGGAAACATCTTCAACAAAATCATAGAAGAAAACATCCCAAACCTAAAGAAAGAGATGCTAAAAAAATTCCAAGAGGCATACAGAACACCAAGCAGATTAGATCAGAAAAGAAACTCCTCTTGTCACATAATAATTGAAAGTCCAAATGTACAGAACAAAGAAAAAATATTAAAAGCTGTAAGAGGGGGGGGCCAAGATGAGGGCAACCTGCTCTGATGCATTTTGAACGTGGGAAAAAAGAGCCATAAAAAACACAGAGTTATTGGACACTGTGCAAAATCTGGAGGGGCTTTTGGGGAACACTCACAGCTCCCAAGGGACTGTTAAAAGTCCCAGGGAAAGGCTCTCCCGCCATCTCTCTCAGACACGGAAGCCACTAAATCCGGGATTCTGGAACTCCCATTTGGAGAGGCGCCTGGTAAGATCGACCCCAACACACAGCAGGCAGAATCAGAGGTCACATGGCGAGCTCCCACTAGCCTACTGGGCTCCCCACACCTCAGGAGGACCTAATAGCTACTTAGGAAACGTTGCAGGATAGTTGAAGTCTTAGCAAGGAAGAAACAGGGCGCTCGGGGGGGTTCGCAGCCGCTCGAGCTGCGGAGGATTTGAGAGAGTGGGAAGCCGGCGGGCAGAGCAGTCAGGGTGGCAAGCAGGCACAGGCAGGCGGGCCGAAGCCCGGCGCACCCACGGCAGAGGTGCTGGGGAGGGAAGCCGGCACAGGCGGCAGGAGGGGCCGAAGCCCCACGCACCCACGGCAAAGCGGCTGGGGAGGTAGGCAGGCACAGGCGACAGGAGGGGCCTGGGCTCCACGCACCCACAGCACAGCAGCAGGGAAGGAGGCAGGCACAGGCGGCGGGAGGGGCCGGGGCTCCAAGCACCAGCGGCTAAGCGGCTGGGGAGGGAGGCAGGCACAGGCAGCGGGAGGGGCCAGGGCTCTGCGCACCGGCTGCTGAGCAGACAGGGAGGGAAGCTGGCCCAGGCAGGCGGGGCTGAGGGGCCAGGCCTGTGGCCGAGAAGCCTAGTGGGAAACCAGAAGCCAGGGGACTATAGCTGTATTCTGGAAAACCCAGACATATTAGGTGGGGAGCCAGGCCCTGTCAGCCTCCTTGACGACAAACAAAGCCCACAGAATCTGTGCCTGGGCAAACAGGTCCATACCATCAGAACCATTACAGGCTGATCACTCAGTGTGCAACATAGAGAAGTATGAATTGGGAGCAGTGAAACAATCCCGGAC
The DNA here is from genome assembly GCA_907164525.1 of Lophiomys imhausi. Lineage (NCBI taxonomy): Eukaryota > Metazoa > Chordata > Mammalia > Rodentia > Muridae > Lophiomys > Lophiomys imhausi. The sequence continues at coordinate 14,614 of CAJQZJ010030145.1, read as the reverse complement.
CATTACTCACTAACTGGGAATAGGCTGCACCAGCTCACAGTGCTTCAGGCTATTAAAACCACAGTGACCCTGAGATCCCCCTGTAAGCAACAACAGATAGCCAAGCAATTCGACTCCTTCACCACAGCATTCCCTGTGGAGCCAAGCACAGAAAATGACAAGAACAGACAGCTAAACACATCGATATGGCCAAAGGTCCAAGAAAAAATAAAAATCAAGGAAATATGACTCCAACAATGCAGAATTATCCTAGCTCATCCAATTCGGATGACCTCACACCAATAGAAACACATGAAAACGATGACAATTCTGCATTATGGAAAGTCATAGAGTCCCTTCAAGAAGAACTTAATTCTATGAAGGAATTCAAAGAAGCCACAATTTTACAAGTCAAAACAATGAACAACACCATTAAAGAACTACAAGCCAAGGAGAAAGAGCTTGAACAGGAAAAGGACACAGCAATGAAAGATTTTCAGACAAAAACAAGCAAGCTGGAGAAGGAAATGTACAAAATGAACATTATCATACAAGACATGAAAACAGAAATAGAAACAATAAAGAAAACACAGTCAGAGTTAAAAGAGGAAGTAGAGAATCAAGGGAAGAGAACAGGAACTATGGATATGAGTATCAAAAATAGGATGCAAGAGATGGAAGACAGGATCTCAGGCATGGAAGATTCGATGGAAGAAATCAGTACAACATCCAAAGAAAATGAGAAGGCTAAAAAATCTCTCACCCACAACATCCAAGAAATCAAGGACTCAATGAAAAGACAGAACCTAAGAATTATAGGAATAGAGGAAAGAGAAGACTCCTGACTCCATGGTCCAGGAAATATCTCCAACAAAATCATAGAAGAAAACTTCCCAAATCTAAAGAAAGAGATGCCAGTAAAAATCCAAGAGGCTTACAGAACACCAAACAGATTAGATCAGAAAAGAAACTCCTCTCGCCACATAATAATAGAAACTCCAAATGTAGAGAACAAAGAAAGGATATTAAAAGCTGTAAGAGAAAAAGGTCAAGTCACATACAATGGCAGACCCATCAGAACTACACCTGACTTCTCCTCAGAAACTTTAAAAGCTAGAAGGGCCTCGACAGATATCCTACAAGTCCTGAGAGACCATAGGTGCCCAGCCAGACTACTATACCCAGCAAAACTCTCTATCAACATAGATGGAGAAAACAAGATATTCCATGACAAAATCAAATTTAAACAATATCTACCCACAAACCCAGCCCTACAGAAAATCCTAGAAGGAAAATTCCAACGCTGAGAAGAAAACTTCACCCAAGAAAACAAAGGGAATAGAAAACCCCTCAGCAACTAAACCAAAAGAGACACAGGACCATCACCTATATACCAAACTAATGGGAAATAAAAACCCCAGGTCACTAACATCCATCAACATCAATGGACTCAACTCCCCAATAAAAAGACACAGGTTTACAGAGTGGATCCGCAAGCAACACTAGTCCTATTGCTGCATACAAGAAACACATCTCACTACCAAAGATAGACACTACGTCAGAGTAAAGGGCTGGGAAAAGGTTTTCCAAGCAAATGGACCCAGGAAGCAAGCTGGAGTAGCCATCTTAATATCAAACAAAACAGACTTCCAACTGAAGTTAATGAAAAAAAGACAAAGAAGGGCATTATATACTCATTAAAGGGAATATTCATCAACAGGAAATCTCAATACTGAACATCTATGCCCCAAATACAAAGGCACCTACTTTCGTAAAAGAAACACTTCTAAAACTTAAATCGCACGTCGATCACAACACATTAGTAGTGGGAAACTTCAACACCCCACTCACAACAATGGACAGATCATCAAGAATGAGGCCAAACAGAGAAATATTGAGTCTAACAGAGATCATGAAACAAATGGACCTAACAGATATCTACAGAACGTTTCACCCAAACACAAAGGAATACACCTTTTTCTCAGCACCTCACGGAACCTTCTCCAAAATCGACCACATAGTTGTACACAAAGATAGTCTCAATAGATACAAGAAAATTGAAATAACACCTTGTATCTTATCAGACCACCACGGAATAAAGCTGGTCTTCAACAGCAAAAGAATCAACAGAAAGCCTACACACACATGGAAATTGAACAGCTCCTTACCGGATGACCACTGGGTCAGGGAAGAAATAAAGAAGGAAATCAAAGACTTCTTAAAATCCAACGACAATGAAAACACAACATACCCAAACCTATGGGATACAATGAAAGCTGTGCTACGAGGAAAGTTCATAGCACTAAGTGCATTCAAAAAGAAAATTGTGACAGCTCATATTAGTGAATTAACAGATAAGCTGGGTGAATTGGAAAAAAAAGAAGCAAACACACCCAAGAGGAGCAGAAGGCAGGAGATCATCAAACTTAGGGCTGAAATCAACAACTTAGAATCAAAAAGAACTATACAAAGAATCAATGAAACCAAGAGTTGGTTCTTCGAGAAATCAACAAAATAGACAGACCCCTAGCCAAATTAACTAAAAGGCAAAGGGAAAGAACACAAATCAACAAAATCAGAAATGAAAAGGGAGAAATAACAACAGACATTGAGGAGATCCAGAAAATATTCGGGTCCTACTTTAAAAAATCTATACTCCACCCAATTTGAAAACCTAAGCGAAATGGACAATTTCCTCGATAAATTCCACCTACCAAAACTAAATCAGGTGGCGGAAGATGGCGGCGAACTGCACGGACGCATTTTGAATGTGGGAGAGAAGAGCCATAGAGAACACAGAGTTGTGGGACACTGTGCAAAAACCGGAGGGTCTGGCCCCTCCGGGAACACGCACAGCTCCCAAGGGACTGTTAAAAGTCCCAGGGCAAGGCTTTCCCCCATCTCTCGCAGACAGGGAAGCCACTAAATCTGGTATTCGGGAACTCCCATTTGGAGAGGCGACTGGTAAGATCGATCCCAACACACAGCAGGCAAACTCAAAGGCCACATGGCGATCGCCCACTAGCCAACTGGGCTTCCCATACCTCAGGAAGACCTTATAACTATTTAGGAAATTTTGCAGAATAGTTGAAGTCTTGTGGTTTTTTTTTTGTTTGTTTGTTTGTTTTTTCAAGACGTAGAAAAAGGACGCTCAGCGGGAGATCCGCAGCCGCTTGAGCGGGAGCGGAAGGTGGGTGGGCAGAGCAGTTGGGGAGGGAAGCAGACGCTGGCGGGAGGGGCCGAAGCTACGCCCACCCACGGCAAAGCAGCTAGGACAGGAGGCCAGCTCTGACACAGCGAGGAGCCGAAGCTCCGCCCACACACGGCAAAGCAGCTAAGACGGGAGGCCTGTTCAGAAGGTGGGAGGGACTGAACGAAGCTCTGCCCACCCAAGGTGGAGCATATAGGGAGGGAAGCAGCCAGGCCTGTGGCGGAGAAGCCTAGTGGGTAACCAGAAGCCAGGGGACCATAGCTGTATTTGGGTAAACCCAGACACATTAGGTGTGGAGACAGGCCCTGTCAGCCTCCCTGACGACAAACAAAGCCCACAAAACCTCTGCCAGGGCAAACAGGTCTATACCATTAGAACCATTGAAGGCTGATCACTCAGTGTGCAAAATAGAGAAGTCTGAACTGGGAGCAGTGTAACAATCCCGGACTATTACTCACTACCTAGGAATAGGCTGCACCAGCTCACAACGATTCAGGCTATTAAAACCACAGTGACCCTGAGATCACCCTGTAAGCAAGGACAGAGAGCCAAGCAATTCGACTCCTTCACCAAAGCATCCCCTGTGGATCCAAACACAGAAAACGACAAGAACAGACAGCTAAACACACACACATGGCCAAAGGTCCAAAAAAAAAAAAAGAAATCAAGGAAATATGACTCCAACAAAGCAGAATTATCCTAGCTCATCCAATTCGGATGACCTCACACCAACAGAAACACATGAAAACGTGGACAATTCTGCATTATGGAAAGTGATAGAATCCCTGCAAGAAGAACTTAAATCTATGAAGGAATTCAAAGAAGCCACAATTTTACAAGCCAAAACAATGAACAACACCATTAAAGAGCTCCAAGCCAAGGTGACAGAGCTTGAACAGGAAAAAGACAAAGCAATGAAAGATTTTCAGACAAAAACAAGTAAGCTGGAGAAGGAAATGTACAAAACGAACAATACCATACAAGACATGAAAATAGAAATAGAAACAATAAAGAAAACACAGTCAGAGTTAAAAGAGGAAGTGGAGAACCAAGGGAAGAGAACAGGAACTACAGATGCGAGTATCAACAATAGGATGCAAGGGATGGAAGACAGAATCTCAGGCATGGAAGATTTGATGGAAGAAATCAGTACAACATCCAAAGAAAACGAGAAGGCTAAAAAATCTCTCACCCACAACATCCAAGAAATCAAGGACTCAATGAAAAGACGGAACCTAAGAATCATAGGCATAGAGGAAAGAGAAGACTCCCGACTCCAAGGTCCAGGAAGTATCTTCAACAAAGTCATAGAAGAAAACTTCCCAAACCTGAAAAAAGACATGCCAATAAAAATCCTAGAGGCTTATAGAACACCGAACAGATTAGATCAGAAAAGAAACTCCTCTCGCCACATAATAACTGAAACACCAAATGTACAGAACAAAGAAAGGATATTAAAAGCTGTAAGAGAAAAAGGTCAAGTCACATACAAGGGTAGACCCATCAGAATTACACCTGACTTCTCCTCAGAAACTTTAAAAGCTAGAAGGGCCTCGACAGATATCCTACAAGTCCTGAGATCATAGGTGCCCAGCCAGACTACTATATCCAGCAAAACTCTCTATCAACATAGATGGAGAAAACAAGATATTCCACGACAAAATCAAATTTAAACAATATCTCCCCACAAACCCAGCCCTACAGAAAATCCTAGAAGGAAAATTCCATCCCAGAGAAGAAAACTTCACCCAAGAAAACAAAGGGAATAGAAAACCCCTCAGCAACTAAACCAAAAGAGACACAGGACCATCACCTATACCAAACTAATGGGAAACAACAACCCCAGGTCACTAATATCCATCAACATCAATGGTCTCAACTCCCCAATAAAAAGACACAGATTTACAGGGTGGATCCACAAGCAAGACCCGTACCTTTGCTGCATACAAGAAACACATCTCACTACCAGAGATAGTCACTACCTCAGAGTAAAGGGCTGGGAAAAGGTTTTCCAAGCAAATGGACCCAGAAAGCAAGCTGGAGTAGCCATCCTAATATGAAACAAAACAGACTTCCAACTGAAGTTAATGAAAAAAGACAAAGAAGGGCATTATATACACATTAAAGGGAATATTCATCAAGAGGAAATCTCAATACTGAACATCTATGCCCCAAATACAAAGGCACCTACATTTGTAAAAGAAACACTTCTAAAACTTAAATCGCACATCGATCACAACACATTAGTAGTGGGAGACTTCAACACCCCACTCACAACAATTGACAGATCATCAAGAATGAGGCCAAACAGAGAAATATTGAGTCTAACAGAGATCATGAAACAAATGGACCTAACAGACATCTACAGAACGTTTCACCCAAACACAAAGGAATACATCTTTTTCTCAGCACCCCACGGAACCTTCTCCAAAATCGACCATATAGTTGGACACAAAGACAGCCTCAACAGATACAAGAAAACTGAAATAACCCCTTGTATCTTATCAGACCACCACGGAATAAAGCTGGTCTTCAACAGCAAAAGAATCAACAGAAAGCCGACACACACATGGAAATTGAACAGCTCCTTACTGGATGACCACTGGGTCAGGGAAGAAATAAGGAAGGAAATCAAAGACTTCTTAAAATCCAACGACAATGAAGACACAACATACCCAAACCTATGGGATACAATAAAAGCTGTGCTACGAGGAAAATTCATAGCACTAAGTGCATTCAAAAAGAAAATTGTGACAGCTCATATTAGTGAATTATCAGCTAAGCTGGGTGAGTTGGAAAAAAAAGAAGCAAACATGCCCAAGAGGAGCAGAAGGCAGGAAATCATCAAACTTAGGGCTGAAATCAACAACTTAGAATCAAAAAGAACTGTACAAAGAATCAATGAAACCCAGAGTTGGTTCTTCGAGAAATCAACAAAATAGACAGACCCCTAGCCAAATTAACTAAAAGGCAAAGGGAAAGAACCCAAATCAATAAAATCAGAAATGAAAAGGGAGAAATAATAACAGACATCGAGGAGATCCAGAAAACATTTGGGTCCTACTTTAAAAATCTATACTCCACCAAATTTGAAAACCTAAGCGAAATGGACAATTTCCTCGATGCATTCCACCTACCAAAACTAAATCAAAATCAGATTAACAGCTTAAACAGCCCAATAACCCCTAAGGAAATAGAAACAGTCATTAATAATCTCCCAACCAAAAAAAGCCCAGGGCCACATGGCTTTAGCACAGAATTCTACTGGACTTTCAAAGAGGAGCTAACACAATTACTCTTCAAACTATTCCACCACATAGAAACAGAAAGAACAGTGCCAAACTCATTCTATGAGGCCACTGTCATTCTGATTCCTAAACCACACAAAGACCCAACAAACAAAGAGATCTTCAGACCAATCTCCCTCATGAACATAGATGCAAAGATACTTAATAAAATACTAGCAAACCAAATTCAAGAACACATCAAAAATATCATACATCATGATCAAGTAGGCTTCATCCCAGGAATGCAGGGATGGTTCAATATACGCAAGTCTATCAATGTAATTCACCATATAAACAAGATGAAAGAAAAAAACCACATGATAATCTCCCTAGATGCAGAAAAAGCATTTGACAAAATCCAACACCCCTTCATGCTAAAAGTCCTGGAGAGAATGGGCATACAAGGGCCGTACCTAGAAATAATAAAGGCAATATACAGCAAGCCAGTGGCCAACATTAAATTAAATGGAGAGATGCTTGAAGCATTTCCTCTAAACTCAGGGACAAGACAAGGATGTCCACTTTCACCATATCTCTTCAATAAAATACTTGAAGTTCTTGCTAGAGCAATAAGACAACTAAAGGAAATCAAAGGGATAAACATTGGAAATGAAGAAGTCAAATTATCCCTATTCGCAGATGATATGTTAGTATACATAAGCGACCCCAAAAACTCCACCAAAGAACTCTTACAGCTGATAAACAACTTCAGCAAGGTGGCTGGATACAAAATTAACTCAAAAAAATCAGAAGCCCTTCTTTATACAACAAACAAGCATACCGAAAAAGAAATAAGGGAAACAACCCCCTTTACAATAGCCACAACAATATAAAGTACCTGGGGGTAACTCTAACCAAGCAAGTAAAGGACTTATATAACAAGAACTTCAAGCCCTTGAAGAAAAAAATTGAAGAGGCATTTAGAAGATGGAAAGATCTCCCGTGCTCATGGATAGGTAGGATCAACATAATAAAAATGGCTATTCTACCAAAAGCAATATATAGATTCAATGCAATTCCTATCAAAATACCAACACAACTCTTTATAGACTTGGAAAAAGCTATACTCAACTTCATATGGAACAACCAAAAACCCAGAATAGCTAAATCAATCCTGTACAATAAAAAAGCATCTGGAGGTATCACCATCCCAGATTTGAAGCTGTACTACAGAGCAATAATAATAAAACAGAGCATGGTACTGGTATAGAAACAGACCAGTGGATCAATGGAATCGAAATGAAGACCCAAACATGGACCCACACACCTATGACCAACTAATCTTTGACAAAGAAGCCAAAACCGCACAATGGAAGAAGGACATCATCTTCAACAAATGGTGCTGGTCCAACTGGATGTCCACTTGTAAAAGAATGAAATTAGACCCATACCTATCACCTTGTACAAAACTTAATTCCAAGTGGATCAAAGACCTTAACATAAGGCCGGCCACACTAAAGATAATAGAAGAAAAAGTAGGAGAAACCCTTGAACTCATTGGCACAGGTGACAACTTCCTGAACAGAACACCAACAGCTCAGGACCTGAGATCAACAATCAATAAATGGGACCTCATGAAACTGAAAAGCTTCTGTAAGGCAAAAGACACTGTCATTCGAACAAAAAGGCAGCCTACAGACTGGGAGAAAATCTTCACCAACCCCACATCTGATAGAGGGCTATTATCTAAAATCTACAAAGACCTCAAGAAACTAAATGCCAAGAAACCAAATAATCCAATCAAAAAATGGGAGACGGAGCTAAATACAGAATTCACAAAGGAGAAATCCCTAATGGCCGAGAGTCACCTGAAGAAATGCTCAACATCCTTAATCATCAGAGAAATGCAACTCAAGACGACCCTGAGATTCCATCTCACACCTGTCAGAATGGCTAAGATAAAGAGCTCAAATGACAGCACATGCTGGCGAGGGTGTGGAGAAAGGGGAACCCTCCTCCATTGCTGGTGGGAATGCAGACTTGTGTAACCACTATGGAGGTCTGTCTGGAGATATCTTAGAAAACTAGGAATAACTTTGCCTCAGGACCCAGCCATACCACTTCTGGGTATACACCCAAAGGACTCCTCACGGAGACATAGGGAAGTCTCCTCATCTATGTTCATAGCAGCCTTATTTGTAATAGCTAGAAACTGGAAACAACCCAGATGTCCCTCAACTGAAGAATGGATTAAAAATCTGTGGTACATCTATACAATGGAATACTACTCAGCTATAAGAAACAATGAAATCATGCAATTTGCAACCAAATGGATGGATCTAGAGAAGCTCATCCTGAGTGAGCTAACCCAGACTCAGAAGGATGCACATGGCATCTATTCACTTATAGTAGGATTTTAGCTATATCGTACAGGATATCTGTACTACAACCAACACACCAAAAGGAAAATGGACATAAATTTCTTTTTTCTTTTCGTTTCTTTTTCTTTTTCCTTTCCCTCTTTTTTCTCTTTCTTTTTCCTCTCTTTTTTTGTTGCTGTTCTTTGTTTTTGTGGGTTTGTGTGTCTGTTGGTTTTTTTTTT
>CAJQZJ010030140.1:0-11158 GCA_907164525.1 Lophiomys imhausi | reverse complement strand
CTGAGAGGCATTTGAGGAAATGTTCAACATCTTTGGTTATCAGGGAAGTGCAACTTAAAACAACTCTGAGATTTCATCTCACACCTGTCAGAATGGCTAAGATCAAAAACTCAAATGACAGCACATGCTGGCAAGGATGTGGAGAAAGGGGATCACTCCCCCATTGCTGGTGGGACTGCAAACTTGTGCAACCACTTTGGAAATCAATCTGGAGATATCTTAGAAAATTGGGAATAAATCTACCTCAAGACCCAGCCATACCCCTCTTGGGCATATATCCAAAAGATTTGTAACGAAACCACAAGGACATTGCCTCAGCAATGTTCATAGCAGCTTTATTTGTATTAGCCAGAAACTAGAAACAACCCAGATGTCCATCAACTGAAGAATGGATAAAAAAACTGTGGTACATTTACACAATGGAATACTACACAGCTATCAGAAATGAGGAAATCATGCAATTCAAAACCAAATGGATGGAACTAGAAAAGCTCATCCTAAGTGAGCTGACGCAGTCCCAGAAAGATAAACATGGTATGTATTCCCTTACAAATGGATATTAACCATACATCAGAGGATAACTATCCTACAACCCACACACCCAAATAGATAGGAACCTAGCATATCTATCCTAGGAAAAATTCTACCCACCAGTGAGTCATGGAATCTGCTGCAGGTTAGTGGAACCCCACACCCTAGATGGTGTGCCTTATCAAGCTCCAGTACGAGTGGAAGCTCTTGGGCTTCACATGATGCAAGATCTGAGGGAGTATGATATGTGAGGACCACTTCATCTGAGGAGAAGGAGAGTACCAAGTAGAGGAACAAGGAGGGAGGGAGGGAGGGAGGGAGGGAGAGAGGGAGGGAGGGAGAGAGGGAGGGAAGGAGAGAGGAAGGGAGGGGCCAAGAGGGGAGGAGGGAGGAAACTATGTTCTAGAAATAAATAATACTTTTTTAAGAAAAGAGTTAATAAGCTTAAAAATATAATAAAAATACAATATAAAATTTTCAAACTATAATTTACCTTACTGGCATGAAAGGAAAATGGCCTTAATTTCAGATTAGAATCTTAGACTGCAGGTGGCTACAGAGATTACACAAACTTGATAGCAGCTTAAAAGTTTTTTTTGTTTTTGTTTTTGTTTTTGTTTTTGTAGAGGTATAGGCTATTTCCATGGTTTGGCATTAAAAAGCAGGTAACAGGTTTAAAACACTGTAAATAAATTAAAGGTGACAGCTGTTCAACCTGGTTTTACAAACCTCCAAGAGTTGAAAAAACTTAGAGCTAAGGTAAAATAATGCATGGTGTTAGCCCATGCCGTTACCTCCAGTAGAGACAGGAGGATCACTATAGAGTTAGTTGTCTTATAAATTCTAGAGTTACAAGAAACAGGGTGGTGATGGTGCACACCCTTAGTCACATCATTGGGGAAGAATACACGCTTAATCCCAACACACTAGAGACAGAAACAGGCAGATCTCAGAGCTCAAGGCCACCTGATACAAAACAAGTTCTAAACAGAGAAAAACTTTGATCCAGGGGTGGAGGAGCACATCTTTAATCCCATCAGTTGGGAACCACATGTCTTTGATCCCAAAACTTAGAATGCAGAGACAGGCACATAGGATTTGGAAAGATTTAAATTTAAAAGCTACTTACAAAAGGCAGGCTGCAATTCAAACAAATTGTCCTTTGAGATCTCAAAATATATACACTAAAGGTTTGTTTAGCTCCAAAATATCAAAATAATTTCTTCTTTAATCTGGATTGAAAGGTAATACTTTATATATTATCAAAAAACCAAATTTGCTCCAGGAAAAATATTACCTGACCCCCCCCAAAAAAAAAAGGTAATTGTCCCAGAGTTAGGATTAGGGCAGGGCTCTGTTCTTATCTTTCCAGGAGATTTAAAGCATCCATTCAAGGAATCCAGGGACAACTGGACAACGGAAACCTCAGCAGAAAACAGATCAGACACCAAAGAAGACCAGTGGCCCAGATGATCTAGCCTGGCAGACTTCTTCAATAGCAGTTTCCTCAAAAGTCTACAACCACAACAACTCAAAATCGCTAAGATCGTTCAGCTCCACAGACTACTCCAGCCAGATCTTCAGTAAAGCTCTGAAGATCAGCTTCTGTCTATGAACTTCTTAGGACATCTAAATAGCTGAGCACAAAAGGACTGAACATCAAATGATTCTATTAACATTTTTAACCATTTTTCCATTCTTATTTGGGCCCCAAACAGGTTTACTACGTCACAAATCAGCAGCAAGTCATTTTAAGAGAACAACGTCCCATCCCCAGAAGATGGGGAGGGTGTTCTCCCCCTTTGGTTATTTGATAGATAATAGAAAATTTTGTTATTTAGGGGAAAAGACTACAAGCTGATAAATGGTCTTGTTAAATGGGTTTTGGAAGTTAGACCCAGGGACTTCTCTCTTTTGCTTTTCTGTATCCTCCTTTCTCTCCTATATAGGAGTGAACAGACTTGAGAAAAATGGGACATAGACATAGTATAGGAAAGATCAAGAAAAAAGGACAGATTATTGAATATAGCCTTATACCTTTGTATACTGATACAAAATTAATATTATATTTGGCTAAATTGGTATTGATCATTGTATATTAATGCAAAATTAAGATTGTATAGGGCTACATCGGTATTGATCTTTGTATATTGATACAAAATTAAGATTATATTTGGCCACAATGGTATTGACCCTTGTATATTAATGTAAAATTAAGATTGTATTGGGCTACATCGGTATTGATCTTTGTATATTGATACAAAATTAAGATTATATTTGGCCACATTGGTATTGATCTTTGTATATTGATACAAAATTAAGGGTAACGCTTCTTAAAGGTATTGTTTGTAGTAATACTTAAAAATGAAATGTCAAGTTTTGACCTCTCTCTACCAACCGACATAAACTGTTTAGGATAATTAAGAAACAGAAACTAATAGTCATGAAAACATGTCATTTTGTTAGTTACTATGACAGTCTATCACAGTTATTTTCTAAGCTACTCAGAAATCAAGTTGCTAAGAGACAAGCAATATTTGCTTATCTAAATATAAGAGATAGATAGGGCATCTTCAAAAACCTCAAGAGATCTGCAGAATATGGCATTCAAAGATGTTTTCTTAACTTAAGAATTTTTGATATCGAGACATGTCAGCTACTGACAGCACCCCCTATTCTACTCCAAGTAGAAGATGAGCATTGAAGAATCTCCAGTGGGAGATGACTGAATTGGTGGTAAGCCATTCTCTTGGCAAGAAAAACCCCTTGCTTCAACTGTAGACAGACTTCTGTCCAAAAAGGACAAAACTTGGAAGCAGATAAGTCGACAGCCTAGCTCTGCCAAGACAGGGTAGGTAAGTCCTTCATAATTCCTGCTCTACAGTCAATGTCTGTCAGAGAAGCAGGTCCAAATAGCTGAAGATTGATGCTGCAATGTATGGAGAGAAAATGGGAACTGTCCAGGCAGCCACTGGTATGTCCTTTCTTAGTATTGGAAGCTGCAGTCCCTGCACTTCCTATATAATCAGATATATTTATCCCTCTCAGGTCTCTGAGGTGGTTGAAGAATAGATAGCTAGAGTCTCATAGTTAAATTTTGAGTTGTTTAGGAATCAAGAGGGTGTTCTGGATCTAAGAAGATATTTTAAAAATTATGAGGCAAGTTAGTATGAAAGCTGAGTTAGATATAGAACTTTAAACTCATGGAGATGGTTAGATAGTAGAATGTTAAAGTCAGGTGCCAAATACATATGGACTGGACATTGAGAATGTATGCTAAGCCATATAACTCTTATAATTGTGGCCTATTTATTTCTGTTGTTTTGTATTGTATTTATAGTTATAAGAAAAAGAACCATTTTTTGGACTGAAAGGTAGAGCTGTTGGGGGGAAAAAGAAATACCTTAAACAAAAAAAAAGAAGGGAAGAGGATGGGGGGGATGAGGGGGAGGAGGGTGGAAGGGTAGGACTGGAGGGGGGAGTAGGGAGGGGATTGTGATTGAGATGTAACTTGAAGAAATAAAAAATAAATTATTAAAAAAATAAATCTCTTAAAATCTTAAAGATATCATAGTCCAACAGATGAAAGTACCAGAGATATCCCTTAAATGAATCTAGGAAAACACAAAGAGGAGAATGAAAAGGATGTAGCTATTAAAGAATACAGGAAAAAATAATCAAGCTGGAGAAGAAAATGAATAAATCAGTAAAAGACCTGAAAATGGAAATGGAAGTAATAAAGAAAACACAAGCAGAAATAAGGTGGAAAATATAGGAAAAAGAACAGGAATTACAGACATAACCATCACCAAGAGGATACAAGAGATGGAAGACAGGATCTCAAGTGTGGAAGAGTCAATCAAAGAAATTGATACATCAGCCAAAGAAAATGAGAAAACTAAAAAATTATTCACCTAAAATATCTAAGAAGTCATGGACTCAATGAAAAGATGGGACCTAAACATAATAAAGGGAATTTACAGCAAGCCTATACCCAACATTAAATTAAATGATGAGAAACTCAAAGCCTTTCCATTAAAATCAAGATCAAGACAAGGCTACTCTCTCTCTCTCTCTCTCTCTCTCTCTCTCTCTCTCTCTCTCTCTCTCTCCATATCTATTCACTATAGTACTTGAAGTTCTATCTACAGAGCAATAAGACAATTAAAGAAGACAAAAGGGGATACAAATTGGAAAGGGAGAGGTCAAAATAATGCTATTTCTAGATTATATGAATGTATACATAGACAACCGCAAAAAAAAAAAATACCAGGGAACACCTTCAGCTGATAAATTCTTTCAGCGAAGTGGCTGGATACAAGATTAACTCAAAGGGGGGGGGGAAGCCCTCCAATATAAAAATGAAAAATGCTTCCTTTTCTTTCCAATTCATCCAGTTTGGCTGTTAATTTGCTAATATGCGCTGTCACAATTTTCTTTTTGAAGGCACTTAGTGCTATGAACTTTCCTCATAGCACAGATTTCATTGTGTCCCATAGGTTTGGGTATGTTGTGCCTTCATTTTCATGTTTTTAAGAAGTCTTTGATTTCCTTCTGCAAGGCAAAAGACACTGTCATTTGAACAAAATGGCAACTTACAGATTGGGAAAAAAATCTTCACCAACCCCACATCTGACAGAGGGCTAATATCCAAAATTTACAAGGAACTCAAGAAATTAAATGCCAAGAAACCAAATAATCCAATTAAAAAATGAGGAAAAGAACTAAACAGAGAATTCACAAAGGAGGAATTCCTAAAGGCCGAGAGACACTTGAAGAAATGCTCAGCATCCTTAGTCATCAGAGAAATGCAACTCAAGACAACTCTAAGATTCCACCTCACACCTGTCAGAATGGCTAAGATCAAATGCTCGAATGACAGTACATGCTGGCGAAGGTGTGGAGAAATGGGAACACTCCTCCATTGCTGGTGGGAGTGCAGGCTTGTGCAACCACTATGGAGGTCAGTCTGGCCATATCTCAGAAAACTTGGAAAAGCTCTGCCTCAGGACCGAGCCATACCACTTCTGGGTATACATCCAAATGACTCCTCACCGAGTCACAAGGAAGTTGCCTCATATATGTTCAAAGCAGCCTTATTTGTAATAGCTAGAAACTGGAAACAACCCATATATCACTCAACTGAAGAATGGATTAAAAAACTATGGTACATCTACACAATGGAATACTACTCAGCTATCAGAAACAAGAAAATTATGCAATTTTCAGCCAAATGGATGGAACTAGCAAAGCTCATTCTGAGTGAGCTAACCCAGACTCAGAAGGATGTACATGGCATTTATTCACTTATAGTCGTATTTTAGCTATATAGTACAGGATATCTATACTACAACCAATGCACCAAAGGGAACAGGAACATAGACTTTTTCTTCCTGTCAATGAGACACTTTGCCCTAGTGGTGCTGCTGTGTAGGTCCCCAGTGTATGAGGAGGCTCTTGGCCCTCATATGACTGCTGAACTGGGGCGGGGGAATGTTATGTAGGGACACTCCACTCCAGAGGAGTGGGATGGAAAGGTTAGGGGGTAGAGGGTGGGAGGGTGGGACTGGGAAGGGTGGAAAGAGGACACTATGATGGAGATGTAACCTGAAGCAATAAATAAATAAATTTTTTTAAATGACAAATGTTATGAGAAAGAAATCATGGAAACAACACCTCTCACAATAGCCATCAATAACATAAAATATCTTGCTATTACTCCAAC
The DNA here is from genome assembly GCA_907164525.1 of Lophiomys imhausi. NCBI lineage: Eukaryota > Metazoa > Chordata > Mammalia > Rodentia > Muridae > Lophiomys > Lophiomys imhausi. The sequence continues at coordinate 4,902 of CAJQZJ010030140.1, read as the reverse complement.
CAAGCAGGTGAAAGACGTTTATGATTTTTTTAAAAAATTAACGTTGTTGAAGAAAGAAATTGAAGAAGGTATCAGGAGATGGAAGGATCTCCCATACTTGTGGATCAGTATGATTAGCATAGCTAAAACATTACTACCAAAAGCAATCTACAGATTCAATGCAAACCCCATCAAACTCCAATTCTTTACAGAGATTGAAAGAACAATATTCAACTTCATATGGAAAAACAAAAAACACTGGATAGATAAAGCAATCCTATACAATAAAAGAACTTCTGGAGGTATCACTATCCCTGATCTCAAGGTGTACTACATAGCTGTAGTAATACAAACTGCAAGGTGTTGGCATAAAAACAGACAGGTTGATCAATGGAATTGTATTGAAGACCCAGACATAAATCCACATACCTATGGACACCTGATTTTTATGAAGAAACCAGAAATATACAATGGAAAAAAGAATGCAAATCTAACGGGATGTTGGCATGTAGAAGAATGTAAATAGAACATACCTATTACCCTGCACAAAAGTCCTAGTGGATCAAAGACCCCCAACATAAAACCAGATTCACTAAACCTGATAGAAAAGAAAGTGGGGAATAGGCTTGTATGGATTGACACAGGAGACAACTTCATGAACAGAACACCAACTGCTCAGGTACTAAGGTCAACAATCAATAAATGGGACCTCATGAAACTGAAAAGCTTCTGTAAGGCAAAGGACACTGTCATTAGGACAAAATGGCAGCCTACAGAATGGGAAAAGATCTTCACCAACTCCACATCTGACAGAGGGCTGATATCCAAAATATATAAAGAACTCAAGAAAGTAGACATCAACAAACCAAATTCAATTTTTAAAATGGGGTACAGATCTAAACAGAATTCTCGACAGAGGAATCTTAAATGCCCAAGAAACACTTAAAGAAATGCTCAACGTCCTTAGTCATCAGAGAAATGCAAGTCAAAATGGCTTTGAAATTCCCATCTCACACCTGTCAGAATGGCTAAGATCAAAAATACAAGTGATATCTTATGCTGGTGAGGGTGTGTAGCAAAGAGAATACTCTTCCATTGCTGGTGGGAGTGCAAACTTTTACAGCCACTTTGGAAGTCAATATAGTGGTTTCTTAGAAATTTGGAAATTGATCTACCTCAAGACCCAACTATATCACTCCTGGGAATATTCTCAAAGGACACTGAGTCCTATCACACAGACACTTGCTCAACTATATTCATAGCAGCTTTATTCATAATAGCCAGAAACTGGAGATAACCTAGATGTCTCTCAACCGAAGAATGGATAAGAAAATATGGTACATTTATGCAATAGAATATTAATTGGCTTTTTTAAAAAAAAAACAGCGGCATCCTAAAATTTACAGGTAAATATGGAACTAGAAAAAAATTATCCTGAGTGAGGTAACTCAGACTCTGAAAGACAAACATGGTATGTCCTCATTTGTAAGTGGATATTAGCTTATAGTGGATATCCAGTTTTAGTTACTAGAAGTGGATAAAACACAATCATGCTACACTCCACAGATCCAGTTTCTTTACCTCTCCTTCCTGTATATAGGATTTGATCCTGATCCACTTGACCCTCTATCAGTACATAAATAGATAAAATATTCTGTTGATTTTTAGATGAGCTAAGGTCAATGCATTTAAGTCTTCTCCCTTTGCTCTTTCTCTTTCAGACACTATTCTGTACACATGGCTATCTTCCTGTCCTCCTTCAGTCACAAGTAGAAATATTATCTATATTACACTGGATTCTTCCTCTACACTTTACCTGTTATTTGCCTTTATTGTGTTTATTATTATCTATACTCATTTATTTATTGGCTCACTTATCTTTTGGTCACCTTTCTCCAATTAGAAGGAAATTTTCATGGGAGTGAAAGCATATAGAAAGTGTCTGGCATGTGGAAGGAGCTGAGAGCATATGTGCTGGCTGAGTGAATGAATGAATCCACACACTTAGCACCCTGCATGTATTTACTGAACACACCAAACTCAGTTCTAACCACTCCTGGAAATGGAAACAAACTACCGTATAAGAGAACTCAGTCTCTGACATGTGACAGATGTGAAACTCTGATACCATGTGATCCAATTAGCATCACTCTTAAAAGGGCATTTGATTCTTGGATAGGATTACACCATCTGTCCTAAAAAGCTTTCGTGATTCACAACCAGATAAGCACTGAACCCATTTGGCAGGTCTGATAAAATGACTCTATCTTTTCACTGGGTTCTAGCCATGTGTGGGCAGTGTTTTGACATTTTCAAATGAAATATGGGCTCAAATGAAGAACACATAAAGTATTGAGATGACATGGGCCGGATTGGAGTATTGTACTTTGTAAAGTCCCAGGGTATATCCAGGATGGGTAACATATAAGTATAAGCCTTGGAAAGAATGGGGAACATCGCCCAATAAGAAATTGTGAAAGTCTGGTTTTATGTCTCATTTCTGGTGGTTCTATTACATATAGTTTAACAAAGACTCCTACCATATGCTATCAGCAGTGGCCAGAATGTCCTGATTGTGTTGGAGGATTAGCTGAAGAAAACTTATGAGTCATCTCTGTCTTACAAATAAGAAAAAAAAAATTACTGACAGCCACCATTCCTCTCCTTCTAGAGAAAATTTCATTCTCCTTTGAGGACTTTCTCACTTCTCCCACCTAGGTCTTTGAGGTTTGTAATCCAAGGTTTATAATTAAAGCATGATTTTAAAAAAGCCAAACAAAGAGTTCCATCCTCTAGCCACATGAGTAGATCAGGGAAAAGCATGTGGCCTATACCAAACAAAAGAGAAAGTCTCAGATTTATTTTTTTAAAGAAACCATTGATAAAAATAAGCTATCCATATCTAGAGTTTGATCAGCATATATCGTTTAAAGCAAGCAGTTTTCATTCTTTTGTGGAGAAATTACCAAAGTATTCAGCCAACACAATAAGAGGCTAAAGCTGAGAAACAATACAAAATGGGTCCAAAAATAGACAGTCTCTGAGTAGAACTACTGCAAGGTACTTTAACTGCATGAGTCCCAAGTTCTTCAAGCCCCTTATCATAATAAGACTCTATGATATAATCGAAAATTATTTGACCTCTGTCCCTGATTCCTGGTATAAACTTGTTCAAATCCTTGGAAGTACTGATTTATAAGGGTGTCATGTTATTCACAGTTAATTCCTTTGGACCACAACTAAGTTAGACTTGATTATCCTAGATAACTTCAGAATGAGGATTATCACCAGACAGACCAAGTATTAGAGAGTTAGAATTTTCACCCATGGCCTCCTAGAAGGGGAAGGTGGCTGGAAATTAGACATAGGAGAAGTATATGTGTGTGTGTGTGTGTGTGTGTGTGTGTGTGTGTGTGTACATGCAAAGTGTTAAAATGGAGTTACCCTATTATAACAGAGCAACAATGTCCCCACTAGATACCAGAAGTTAACAAAAATCCCACTGACAGGTATGAGCCACCTCTTTTGGAGTTGTTGGCCAATGAAGTCCCACAGACCCCCCCCATCCAAACATGATAAGCTATTGCATTGTTCTTGGTTACCCTCCATAACTTGATAGAAAGACCCTATTATTGAAGATTCTATATGCTTGAGGTATAGAACATGAAAAACTTAAGCTGGTACAGACTTGGAAGCTTCATCTCTCTGAATAGATTTCATAATGCCAGAAGTTGCCAGGCACATTACCAGAAGAGAAAAAAATAATCATCAATCATAGTTGTGAACCCTGTAATCTACAATAATGACTGGCCTGGTATGCCCACTGGTGTAATAGTGGCACAAACATAATCAGAGTAATCAACCACTTTATGCTTGGATTTAAATCTCTCTGTAATGATGAAAGCATACCTTACACCATTACTGGGCTAAGAACCTATGGATGTATGAGTCATTGGCCCTAGAGAAGAGCTTACGAGTGCTTTTCTGCTAAAAAGAGCACACATCTTAAGGTTCCTATTGTTGTGATAAAACACCATGATGGAAAGTAACCTGTGAAGAAAAGGCTTGTTTTCAGTTTATATTTCCATAGAAACTCAACAGGGCAGGAACCTGGAGACCAGTATTGAGGTAGAACCCATGGAGATATGCTTACTTACTTATTCCTCATGGATTACTCAGCCTGCTTTATTAGACTATTCATGACCTGCCCAGGGGGATGACACCAATCACAGTGAGCTGGACCCTCCCCTATCAATCATTAATCAAAAAAAATACCCCACATACACAATCCAATCTTATGGAGGCATTTCCTCAATTAAGATTCCTTCTTCCCAGATACATCTAGGCTTGTGTCAAATTCACAAAAACCAACCATCACAATAGTATTGAAATGACTTCTATTGACTTATCATTTTACCAATAGATTAATGCTTCTCTTATCTCTCATTGAGAAGCTTCTATTTGCAGTAGATGGTGATTAACACAGAGACCCACAACTGGCCAAGGTACAGAGAGTAAGAGACTGAGAAATGTTCAGCCCCAATGGGAACATATAAACCTCTTCTCTTCCCCAAGGCTCAGGCAACTTTGCAGAAGAGACTTTGCAGAAAAAGTGTGAGGATCTGAGGTGGTGGAAGACTACAAGGAAAGATTACCTTCTAGACAAAGAACAGGACAGATATACATCTGAATTCACAGCAGTTACAGGCCCAGGCTAGACCAACTACCCTTACGGAAAGGGGAGCTGGACACACAAATTCACCCCAAGCTATGGAAAAATTGACAATTATTGGCCACTGTGAGAGGGAGAGACAGATTTCTCCAACACTATAGCCTCTGGTAAGTTGATCACTCTGTGGTTCAAGACCACATACCCAAGATTATTTGGACAGCATGAATTGGTCTTGAAGGATTAAAAAAAAA
>CAJQZJ010030134.1:0-13161 GCA_907164525.1 Lophiomys imhausi | reverse complement strand
GTTTTGTACATTTCCTTCTCCTGTTTGCTTGTTTTTGCCTGGAGATCTTTCATTGCTTTATCCTTTTCCTGTTCAAGCTGGGTCACCTTGGCTTGGAGCTCTTTAATGGTGTTATTCGTTGTTTTGACTTGTAAAATTGTGGCTTCTTTGAATTCCTTCATAGTTTTTTGTTCTTCTTGAAGGGACTCTATCACTTTCCATAATGTAGAATTGTCATAGTTTTCATGTGTTTCAGTTGTGGTGAGGTGGTTCGGGCTGGACAGAATAGCGTTGCTTTCTTTTGTTGGAGACATTTCGCTCTGTTTTTTTTGTCTGGGGCCTCTGGCCATGTGGATTTTTTTGCTGTCTTCTGGACTTGGGTCCAAAGGGGGCACTTTGGTGTAGGAGTAGCGTTGCCTTACTCCACCCCTATAAGGTGAGTCATTCAGCCCCGCCTCCCATGTGGAGACCTAACTAATCCAGGTGGCAGAGCTGTGTACAAGTAAGCTCTGGTTCCCCACCAGAAGGGCCCATACAAGTACAAAAGTCCGATATATGACAGTTTCATATATCTTGCAGTTTGCCCCTGCCCTAATTTTTAAATTAATGAAGTTTGATTCCTGATTTTATTGTTCTCAATTTCTTTTTTTTTAATTTTTTTTCCTTTTTTTATTTAATAATTTATTTTTTATTTCTTCAAGTTACATCTCAATCACAATCCCCTCCCTACTCCCCCCTCCAGTCCCACTCTTCCACCCTCCTCCCCTTCAACCCCCCATCCTCTCCTTTCTTTCTTTTTTTTTTTTTTAGTTTAAGGTATTTCTTTTTTCCCCCCAACAGCTCTCCCTTTCAGTCCAAAAAATGGTTCTTTTTCTTATAACTATAAATACAATACAAAACAACAGAAATAAATAGGTCACAATTATAAGGGTTATATGGCTTAGCATACATTCCCAATGTCCAGTCCATATTTATTTGGCACCTGACTTTAACATTCTACTATCTAACCATCTCCATGAGTTTAAAGTTCTATATCTAACTCAGCTTTCATACTAATTTGCCTCATAATTTTAAAAATATCTTCTTAGATCCAGAACATCCTCTTGATTCCTAAACAACTCAAAATTTAACTATGAGACTCTAGCTATCTACTCTTCAACCACCTCAGAGACCTGAGAGGGATAAATATATCTGATTATATAGGAAGTACAGGGCCTGCAGCTTCCAAAACTAAAAAATGACATACCAGTGGCTGCCTGGACAGTTCCCATTTTCTCTCCATACATTACAGCATCTCAATTTCTTAATGAATCAGAGGGAATGCAACCATGTAGAAAGTCTTGTCTTTGTGTGGAACATCTGATAGGAGGGAATTTTACTTGGAAAGCTCGTCTGTGTTATTGTCTCACCCTTACTGCTCCAAGGATGGGACAATAGCACAGACAAGGGGCTTCACTTGTCACTGAGTTTGGAAGGAGAAGTTGAACCAATAAAGCCCACTCCTGCCTCTTGACCTCGTGGCTGCCAGTAGGTGCCATTTTCTGCTTATTCCCTTGGTTCCCAAGGGCACATCCCTCTACATGAAGTGATAATGTGACAAATGTGCGATCCAGCAGTTGTCAGTCTATGGTTGCCCTTTGGGAAACCTCCCTGTTTGTGAGAGAAGCCAAATTGTCATACCAACCACCTTCTCTGATATGCTATTCAATGGTGTTATATTTGCTGAGTTAAAAAAACATTGAGGTAATTTTCCTTGGAATAATATTAAAATATGAAGTCATTTTTATCAATTTAAAATGAAAGATGACACAGATTCCCACTCTCCATACTCTCTTCTGGATCTCCCACTTGGTTCAGAAGTCAGGAGGGGAGAAAAAAGAAAGATGTTATTTGTTAAGGTCATCATTGTTACCCCACTATTGTCTACAACCACGTTCTGGCCTAAGGTCATCTTAGCTGTCTCTTTTCCATTTTTGTTTTGTTCCCTTTTCACATCTTCTGTGCCTCTAAAGGCTTAAGTTCAGAGACATTTTATTCTGTGTTCCCAAGGGTCAAAGTGACAGAGAAATGAATTAGTGACATGCCATGGAGCAGACACCAGACTGGTGACACGACTGCTTTTCCAAGATGTAGCCATACCATTTCCTGTCACAGACATTCAGAGGATTGGGGGATAGGCAAAAGCAAATGGGCCCAGTAAAAGTCTTATCTAGAGTGTAGATTCTGCACAGAATTTATGCTGAAATGGGAGGTCCAAGATAAGAATTATCAAATTACTTTTCATTGAGTTTGTTGAGGAATTCTAAGTTTTATTTTCGAAGATCTTTTATGATAAACAATTTATACCCCTGGTCTTACTTTCCTGGGAGGAAATTGGTGGCCACAAATGAATTAACTTATCCCATTGCTTTGTTTGGTTTGAGTTTTTGAGATGGCCCTGACTGGCCTTGAACTCATGGAGCACATTGCAGGGCTGACAGGTGTGTGCGGTCACACACCTCACTCTTTTTTAAAGTAAAGAAGGAACCAAACAACCTACTTCAGAATCATCCTTTCTTGTCTGGTTAAACCAAATTCTCCAACAAAACAGCCTGACTCACTCTTAGTGCTTAAAAAAAAAAAAAAATCACAAGCAACTTTTCTCTGACAGAGGTGACTTGGTAAACTAATGAGCTCCAGATAGCCTGGTGGCCAGCAGGCTCCAAAGATTCTGTCTAGCCCCACCTTGGACTTCCTCTTTTAATGATGTCCAGAATAGATCCATTCATCTATTTTTAAACTTTCTAAACTTAGCAAGAGGAAAACATCAGCGAGCTGAAGCTATAGGCTACTTTATTACCCCAGTTATTAGCCTGACAAAATAAGCGACTTTCCATTAAACAGCAGTGACAGAAGAGGTGGAGGTCTGGAGGTCAATGGCTCCTGTGATATGGATCCCCTAAATGTAGCATCTCCCCAGGGACTGTCGGAATGAACCCCTGACAAGCTAATTGCTCTTATTCCCTAATTAAGCAAGCCTTGCTTCATTAGTAGTTTGCCACAATTGGACCACATTTTCAAGGCTCTAAAGATCTACCCAATGATAATTAGTAAACAACTGAAATGAAACCAGCCGCTACTTGCTGATGATATTAATTGAGTAATTATTGTCTCATTTAAAATAAAAAAGTAAGAAAATGTAGCTATGGATTCACTGCCGGTCTTTTCTTGGAAAAATCCCCTTAGAGACACACAAAAGCTTTCTATTAAGAAGAGCCTATGAATCTGATCTGTTTATGAAGAATCTCAACATGGAATTTAATATTCAATTTATAATTTATTTAGCTTTTAACTGTTTTCAGTAAGATATAATATATATATACACATACATATATATTTAGCATCTGTATATATATATATATATATATATATATCATTTAAAAGACTACCCATATGGATAGAATTTCAGCAGGCATCTTACAAAACGCTTCACACACACATAACTTTGCAGATACTAATTGTTTCAGCAATGCAAAGTGTGCTTTGAAACTTTTGGCAACCATATAAGAGTACTGTGTTTGATTTAGTTTGACTTAATAGCTGTGATTTTTGAAATTGCTCAACTGCTTTTTTTTCTTAGTACTGAGTTTAAAAGACAAAAATTTACATCAAACTTTCATGAAAATTCTTTTTCTTGTGTCATAATTAAGTACTAGTGCAGGTTTTGAAGTTTGAAAATTGGTCACTATGGACGGTCTATGATTTCACTGTACTTGAGGCTGTTTTTGTCTCATCAAAGATAATTTCAACTATACAGATCAAACTGTCAGTAAAAAAGAATCCCAGCTTTCTTAGATATGATAGTTCTAGTGGAGACTTGATAGACTGTTAGTAAAAACTCATTGTAAAGGGTCTGGATATTTGCTGCCCCTTTTATCAGTGGGAAATAAGATGTCACAATCAGGACATTGGCTGTCCATTAGAGGAAGAAGAGGGGAGTCTATCATTCTCTCCCAAACTGGGCTGGCATTAGTGCTCAAGTCTATAGGATGAGAAAATCTGGGAAAAGAGTTCAGAATTGGGGTGCTTAGCCCCCTCCCGCTGGCAGCTTGATGAAACTTTCCTCAGGGAAACTTACTCCATTTTATCTAATTATGTAAGGCGAGGAAATGATGACACAGTAGTGGCACCACTTACTGAGTGTGGGATGGTGGCCAGTACTGTGTAGAATTCTTACCAGAAGCATTGCAAGAGAAGAATTCTAATCTGAAAAGTCCTGAGTCCTTTACAAAATCTCATCAGTGGTAGAAGACTCAAACCCAGGATGCTCTGGTTGGACAACCAGGATCATCTATGGCGACTGTGGCTTTTAGAATTTAGATGATCCAAACAAATAATTCTTTTCGGAGAGACGATAAAGATCAGTTCAGCATGGATTATTGACAGGAAAATCACCTCCTAGGGATGCTGCATTGATCATAGAATCCAGAAGATATCTTCATGAGAATTAACCTTTGCTCATACATGGAAGAGCCTATGTGGCTCCTACAATGGAAATAGTAGGACAAGGCCAGGCAGCCACACAGAGCAGAAGCTAACTTGTATCAGCAGAGGCCAGAACATTAAACCAAGCTCAAGATGGGTGAGGGAAGAGAAAACAATTGTACCTGGCAGGAAAGTCCACACAGTGGCCAGCAGAGAACTCTCAGTAGTTATTCTCTGGGAATTTACTGGCGGCCTACGATTTGCAACACAGTGGAGCCAGAACCATTCTCTCGCCATAGTTAATTTGGACCAACACAAATGTGGGAGGGCACTCCAGCACTTATTTGGAGATGGCAAGGCTACAGGACCACCACAATAAGCCATCACTGGGTGCTAAAACAGCTTCTGGCCTCCAGTGCCCATAACTTCTCCATGGAAAGTCTGAATGCGTGTGGCCTCTAGTTCATCCATCTGCGCATGGTGAGAACATAATTTCTAACTTGAAGTTCTTACTGAGAGGGATAGAGAAGTCATTGCAGAAAATGGGCTGCTGGCCTCCCCCTTCATGACCTTCAAATGCCTCTTTTTCACAGCCATTTTCTCTGGGCAAGTCTTAATTGAAGAAAAGGATTCCTTCATTAAAACAGAACAAAACAAAAACATTAACACTGTTGAAAACCAGTGGATTAGAAGGCCCCTTTGAGCCTTTTCCTATTCTGGGCCTTTGTTAGTAGGAGGAAAATTGAGAGTAGGAGGAAGGAGAGTTCTAATGGAAAGAAATCTCAAGCTTGATAAGATCTTCCTGCAAACGGCAGGGCCAGCTGCGCCTGCATCCTTTGATTGGCCAGTGACCCCAGCAGGTCACATCTGTGGAAGGACCTGACGTCATTCATTCACATGCAGCCACGATCCAACTGGATTAGCAGCCAGGACTGGAAAAGTCTCCCTTAGGCTTCTTCACCACAATCACCATAGGATGGTGTTCCTTGAGGCCGGTTTTCTAATTGCTGTTTTGTTCAGATTTGTAGTCTGGGGTTAATATTTTTAAAAATGCTTTGAAATGCAAATGTGCTCCCAGCTGTAGACTGTGTAGCCTAACTCTAAATCCTACTGTAGGAGAGATTCTCATAAGTATACTTTTTTTTTTTTTTTTTTACAAAGAGCTTCAAGGCAAACTCAAGGCAAAACATTTAAAGAGCGATATGAGTGCCTGTAGCAATTCTCTCTTGGAGATTTGAAAGTCTTTCCTGAAAGTAGATAATTATCTGCTTACTGCTTCATCTGTTTGTATTGTGTTTTCTTCAAGTGGTGGATGACCATATTACCTGTAGAAGTGCATGCACTGTTGGGTTACCCTTTGAATAATTCATTTTCAGCAGAATATCTCAAGGGAAATTTCTTCTGGAGAAAAAATATGCAGCTTCAGAAAGGAGAGAATCAGGAAGTAGTCATAGAAATAGACAAATAACAAAGAACCAGGGGAAAATTATATTTATCTACTGTATACTCTGTCCTGATGTTTTTATTATAATTCTCAGTACAGGACATAAAATGATCATAAAGTCCCAAAAGAATGATCATATGTACTTTGTTTTCTGCTGCTATCAGGACTGTGAAAGATTAATTCCAGAGGCAAGCACTAAAAAGTCAGAATCAGTACCTTTAACTCTCTTATTTTTTATTTAAAGACAGGGTCTGACTATGTAGCTCTGGCTTGTCTAGAGGTTAAAGAGATCTGTCTGTATTTGCCTCTTGACTGCTGGGAGAGTTGGTTAGATTTTTGTTTGTTTGTTTTGTTTTTGTTTTTGTTCTTTCCTGACAAGGTTTCTCTGTGTAGCCCTGGCTGTCCTGGACTCACTTTGTAGACCAGGCTAGCCTTGAACTCACAGAGATCCGCTTGCCTCTGCTCCCAAGTGCTAGGATTAAAGGTGTGTACCACCACGCCTGGCAATTACAGGCAGCTGTGAACTGCTATGTGGGTGCTGGCATTTGAACCCTGAACTTTTGAAAGAGCAGTTGGTGCTCTTAATGGCTGATCCATCTCTCCATACTGAGAGTCTGTGTTTTTAAAGAGGACTCTATGTATGGTGCTCTGTGAGAACATGTGAGGAATGTGCAGTATAATATGTTGTGCCTTTTTACAATCCTAATGGGATACATGATATGGCACATAGGAGGAATTGGAAACAACATATTGCCATTTGGCATTTACTAAATAGCATAATAAGCCTGTAAGTAATTCTATCAGAGTAGCTTAGGAGTTTCCACTGGCGAATTCAAGCTGCATCATGGTACATTTTAAAGATACAGCCCCATGGGAGAGAGCAGGCTAAAAGCGACAGAGCACATAGTTACAAAGTGTTGGACACTACAAATTACCTTCTCATGTTCATGCCCGTCTTTAGCCCAAAAAGAAATGCATGGGTTAGGGGCCCAGGGTGCAGTGGAGTTGCCAAGCTCTGAGTATTCAGAATGTCCATTAGTATCCTTCTCAACTTCTATATCTCCAAGCCAGATGTTGAGTAGGACCCACAGCCTTTAAAATAAAGCCAAGGCATTTAGTCTATCCTATTGTCTTCAGATCTGTACAGACTCCAGCTCCTTTGGCTTATGGGCTAATGGTGTCATGGTCACCTAGGGGCATGTGAAGGACTGCTAGATGATCCAAGGTTTTTGTCTATTTGAGTGTTCAATAGAACACTTGACCTTTCAGAACCTATTATTGACATGCAGAAGAATTGAGTTATATGTTAATATTCTAATTGTTTATGAAGAATCAGGATAGCATTTATTCTCCTCTATCTGGGCCATATGCTCTGTCCCAGGGAACCTGGGCATAAGTCAAGTCAGTAGCTGCACTTGCAGGGGGATAGGAAAGCTACTCTGCAACCTTCCCTTCCCTCAGTCTCCTGAGAATGGCAGCCCTTCTTTTCAGCACAGCAAGCCCACGATGCTATATTACAGCACTATACCTTTTTTAACTTAAGCAACTTAGGGAAGTGCTTACAAATTCTAACACACAGAAAGAACATGTACAGACTTGGCTCTATTACGATCATAAATTTCTCATTTATACCTTGGCACACCTGACTGGCAGTCTTTCTTGTTAAAGCAGGTGTCCTCTTGACTCCCTGCCTCTCTGGTCTCTGTCTCTGTCTCTCTCTCTCTTGCAAACTTACAGACTTTACATTTTGCAGATGGGCTACTCAGGGCATGGTTGCAGGCTCTTCTTATCATAGTTTTCTCTGAATCCACAAGAGACACGCCCTTGCCTTCTTTCAGGAGGAAGGGAGCCAAAAGGTAAAAAGTGGTTTAGCCTTGAAATTAGAAACGGAAGTTGCCTCATACATTCTAGCTGAGGATTTTGTGCCCTGGACTCCTAAGATGTTGAGTGGTTTGGAAATCACAAAGAGAAGTTGAGGATTAGGGACTCTTAAGGGAGTTCTAAATTTTGACTTCAGCAGTATGTTTTGATATTTATTTATGTGACATTATTCAGAAAATTATATTTATACTACTAACTGAATGGAAATATTTGTATGACTTAGCAATTCAGTCGATTTGGTTTTAATGGTATACACACCGCTACATCCTGGGGAACCTGCTTTCTTGCAGGAATAGGGCTGAGATGTAGCTCCAAAAGTACTGCTAGACAGTAGAGGATGCTAAATGTATCAAGTGTGTGTGTGTGTGTGTGTGTGTTTGTGTGTGTGTGTGTGTGTGTGTGTGTGTGTGTGTGTGTGTGTAATGGTTAAAACTTTCTCCCAGCACACTCAGTGTTGTTACTGTATATATGTAGATACGCATATATACAGGTACACATTTACCTATTGGGTTAATTTACCTTATTTAGACCTTGCTTTTTCACCATTTCTTGCTGTCCCTGTTAGGTTGACCCCTTGAAGCTGTGTGAGTCTCATGAGCTGTATTCCCATGCCTTCCACACAGAAGGATCAGCCACATTCAACTTTACAAAAAGATCTGTTTCTACGTGGGCTGATACTCCGAGTACTGATTTCAGCCCAAACCCTGCTGCTTTATCAGCTTTTTCTTTCCGTATGCCTGAATGCAGAACCCCAGAAAGCGGGAGATGAATGGAAATGCAAGGAGCCTCTCAGTTCCAGTAAATGCAACAATTGCTTCACATACTCATTTGTATGGAGGTCAGGAAGAAAGAGTGACAGTAGACCTCTGGTACAGCAATGTGAATGTGTTGCAGCAGATGCCTTTTCTATGACAGTGGAGCTGGACTGGGGCTGCTGGGTGTGGCAGCCCGCCTGTTCATCCACTCCATTGTTTGCCCCTTTCAGGTCCTAGTAGTAGTGTGTTGAGAAGCTGAACTGTTTACTAACTAACATTCTAACTCTTTCTACAGGGATCCGAGAGGCACACAAAGCTCTCCATCCTTCATCTTTTACTTTCCATGTTCACGTACTGTCGGAGAGCAGCATGTGCTCGGCTAAATCATGGTTTCCAATTGATCGGTGATTTTAAAATTAACCAATAAATTAATCATTTTTGATATAGATTATTATGCATCCCATGCTAGCTTCCAACTACTATGTAGCTTAGAGATGACCCTGAACGCCTCTCACCTCTCAAGTGCTGGGAGTACATCTGTTACCACCTTACCTAGTTTATGTGGTAGCAGTGACCAAACCTAGGGCTTTGTGCATGCCAGGCAAGTGCTCTACCAACTAAGCTATGTCCCTAGCCCTCAAATAATTTAAATAATTAAATGAAAAACCTCTGTTCATTGTTCTTAGTTGCCTGATGATGATGACTCTTTGTTGCAGGTTATAATAGAATATTATGGATCCTAGTCATTGGAGCTTATCGGGTGGATCTCAACCATGTGCTTTTTTGATTGTTTAAGTCTACTTTGTTCTCTGTATCCTCCAGACAAGCCTGAACTGTAGGTGAAGGGTTCTGGGATGGGAGTGGAGGAAGCTGAGCTTTTTTTCCCATCTTCTTCCAAGTTCTAGGGCCCCAGAGTGGAGGGAAGTAGGGTTAGTTCAGTTCTTTTTTCTAAACTCAAATGTGTCACATTGCCCACAGGTTTATTTAAAATGTAGGTATCTGTATTTCTTCATTTTGGTCAATTTAAAACTTACCAACATTTTAAATGAATTAAATATATTTGCTACTGTGAGTTTTTGCCTTCAGCAGTTTTCTCTTTAAGCTTGTACATTTTATGGAGGATAAGCTTATTCTTGGTCTGATTCTCCCCCCCCCCCCTTCATTTTGTAGCTGTTAACTCATTTGTCATCTTTTAAAGCCATTCTTTGTGTTTCATTGATGTAAATTTCACATAAGGTAAAAATGTCAAGATCTTAAGCATGCATGCAGTTGAATGTTTTTACACATGTCTAAACACGTATAACTATCATGTGGAACAAGAAACAGACATTTCCAGTTTCCTCATAAATTCTGACATTTTTATCCTCAAAGTTACAATTATTCTGGCCTTCCTTACCTATTCCATTTTGTATGTGCTTGAGCTTCTGTGGATGGAGTCAGACATCATGTATTCATTTGTATCTAGTTTCTTTTGTCCAATAGGATTCAGAGATTCATCAATTGGTGTGATTTTTTTTCAAATACACCAAGAATTATTGAGTATGTTATCTATATATCAAATCTAAAGACAATGTTTGAGAAAAACTATAACTAAATTGGAAAATTCAGGATAAGACGAAGAAAATAAAAAGGGACTAGAAAGAAGACTCAGTTGGTAAAGTGCTTGTCATACAAGCACAAATACCTGAGCTTGGTTTAAAAAAAAAGTTGGCCTTATGGTGTGTACATAACAATAGTATTTCTACAAAAGATCATGGGTTTGAGAGGGAGCTGGGAAAACACAGGAGCTGGAGTAAAGTGCAGAAATGATGTGTATGCAGTGTGTATGCAGATACCTGAAGTTTGCTGGCTGAAGGGTCTAGGCAAATCCATGAACTATAGGTTCAATGAGAAACTCTACCTCAAAAAACAAGATGAAGCCATAAGACAGGAATACCTGCTGTGGGATGCATACTAGGGATTCTGCACCCAAGAAATCTCAAGGCTATGGGTTCCTAAACAAGTTCTAAATGATGATACCACCAGTCAGCATGCTAGTTTAGATCCAAGAAATTTCCCAGGGCTCCACTCCTTTGATGAAGAGCTACAGATTATCAATGGCTACTAAGAGAGGAAGAGAGTCAATTTTCTCCAGGAAAGAGCCCCTAGATTGGTTAACTTTAACTAGTCTCAAGTGGTCATCCCTAACATATGTTAATGCGTGAAACACTAAATGAACTCAGTAGGATATGTGTGTAGATAACAATAGTACTTCTACAAAAGATCATGGGTTTGAGAGGGAGCTGGGAAAACACAGGAGCTGGAGTGAAGTGCAGAAATGATGTAAATACAGTACTCGTGTATAAAATTCTCAACACTTTAAAGAAAAAAACCATGAATAAGTAAAGTGGAAATTAATTGAGATAGACACCCAACATTGACCTATGGCTTCCACTCAGATGTGCATTTATGTGGAAACACTTGTGTGGACACACGTGTACATGTACTAACATGAATTCATACATGAGAGAAAGAGGAACAAAGGTGCTTCCTACCTCTTCCCATGCAGTAACATGATCTGAAGTATGCAGTGGCATGCCCAACACAATGAATCCAGAATAGAGGACATGCACAGAAGAGTTCTATAGTGGTGTTGCTCAAACTCTACTGTACACATGAGTCACCTGAGTATCTTTTAGTTTTTTAGAAATTCATTTTAAAAACTGTTATACTGTCAAGAACAGTTAAAATGAGATCTACCTTTCTAAGAAACTTTGAATTGATCACATAGTTTTATAACTACTAACATGTCCTAGTTGCTTCACCTGTCAATCTGCCACAGACTAGAGTCATCTGAGGGGGCTTCAGCTGAGGGATTTCCTAGATGAGATTTGTCTGTGACCATGTCTATAAGGGATTGTCTTGATCACTAATAAATTCAGGAGAGCCTGCCCTATGGTTGACGGCACCATCCCTAGGAAGGTGGCCCAGGGCTGTTTAAGAAAGCTGGCTCGGTATGAGCCCCAGAGAGCAAATCAGAGAATGAGTCAGCAAACAGTGTTCCACCATGGTTCCTGCCTTGACTTCCTCCAATGACAGACTGTGATCTGAAAGGGTAAGTCTTTCCTTTCCAAGTTGCTTTGGGAAGAGTGTCTTGGGAAGGCAACAGGAGTGAAACTGAACATAACCCAACATGCTGCAGATGTTGGAGCACAGGCCAGTTGCATACCGTTGCTTTTTAACTCTCATATCAGATTTGATCACCACTATCACAGTGCGTCGTTTGCATTTTCCTATTCATTTACTTTCATCAACAAATTTTAGATGGTGCTGTTATCAAGTTGCTATTTTGAGTCTTTTTTACTTTCAAGAAGTTCCTTTTCCATTTTTACATGTAAGGTACACATTTTCTTGTAAGGTAGAGCTTAGTCATGATGCAGTCCTTAAGGTTTTATTTATCTGGGAAAAATCTTTATCTCAATCTCATTTTTAAATTTTCTTCTATTTTTTAAATTTTAAATTTTATGTACATTGATGTTTTGCCTGCATATATGTCTGTATGAGAGTGTTGGATCCCCTGGAACAGAAGTTACAGACAGTTGTGAGTTCCGATATGGGTGCTAGGAATTGAACCTGGGTCCTCTGGAAGAGCAGCCAGTGCTCTTAACCACTGAGCCATCTCTCTAGCCCCCTTTTTTGTTGTTTTTGAGACAAGGTTTCTCTGTGTAGCCCTGGGTATCCTGGGACTCACTCTGTAGATCAGGCTGGCCTCAAATTCACAGAGATCCACCTGCCTCTATCTCTGTACTAGGATTAAAGGCATGCATACCACACTCGTTTCTCACCTTCATTCTTAAAGAACAGTTATGCTGGGTATAGTATTAAGGTTGGCAGAATTTTTCTTTTTTATTTGCTAGCACCTAAGATCTGAAGGGATGAACAAATTTAAGTAATAGACATGCTTGATAAAAAGTAATGAATAACATAGTGGCTGACAGACTTCAGAATTTTCAAAAAATTCCACTGCCCCCAGACCCTGACCTTTCACAGAGACAGGCTTGAAAACAGGAGATAGACAAGACACAAACAATTCTAAGAATAATATCAAGATGTTCTAGGGCGAGGGCCAACAGGAAGATTGTGGGAAGGGCATATCCGGGACACACCCTATAGTTGCCAACCAATCAAAATATTGTTTCTGAAATCGGCCTTCCCATGCCAACCAATCACAATGCTGTTGCTGAAATCTGCCTTCCCAGACTCTGTATAAGGGAACCTTTTCCCATTCTTGGGGTCACCTCCCTTGTATCTGTAGGTGACCCCATGTACATGGAAATAAACTTCTTGCGGATTGCATTGACCTGAGTTTCTGTCTCTTCTTTGGGATGTGCCAGGAAGTTGGTCTTGGTGTAACATTTTGGTGCACTGGCCAGGAAGGGCCATGTTCCAGGAGGGAGAAGCCAGTCGGAGGCCCCTTTTCAGGTACCTTCTTTCTTTCTTTTTTTTTTTTTAATACTTTATTTTTTTTTCTTCAAGTTACATCTCAGTCACAAACCCCTCCCTATTCCCCCTTCCTATCCCGCCCTTCCACCCTCTTCCCCCCAGAAGTTTCCCCTTTCAGTCCAACAGATGGTTCCTTCCCTTATAACAGTAAGTATT
>CAJQZJ010030133.1:0-12451 GCA_907164525.1 Lophiomys imhausi | reverse complement strand
TAAATCAGCAGGAAGTAATTTTAAGAGAGTGATGTCCCATCTCCAGAGGCAGGATGGGTGATTTTTCCCCTCTTCAGTCATTTGAGGGGTTAAAGATACTTGTTGCTATTTTGGGGGAGAGGTTACAGGTTGTTAAATGGTCTTGTTAAATGGGTTTTGGAGGTTAGACCCAGGGATTTCTCTCTTTTTCTTTTCTGTATCCTTCTTTCTCTCCTATGTAGGGGGAAAAAGACTTGAGAAAAAATGAAATATAGACATAATATAGGAATGATAAAGAAAAAGACAGATTATTGAATATGTTCTTTATATCTTTGTATAATGATGCAAAATTAAGATTATATTTGGCTAAATCAGTATTGATCTCTCTATATAGATACAAAATTAAGATTATATTGGACTACAGCAGTATTGATCTTTGTATATTAATAAAAAATTAAAGTTAACTCTAAGTTATTGTACCTAGGTAATGCTTAAAAATGAAAAGTGAAGTTTTGGCCTTTTGTTAGCAACTGTCATAAATTGTTTAGGATAATTAAGAAATGCAGACTAAGAGTCATTCAAACATGTCATTTTGTTAGGTACTAAGATAGTCTATCACAGTTATTTTCTAACTTAATCAGAAATCAATTTGCTAAGAGACAAGTAACATTTGGTTATCCAAATATATGGAGATAGATGGGGGTCTTCAAAAACCTCAAGAGATCTGTAGAATATGGCATTCAAAGATATTTTCTTAAGATTTTTTGATATTGAGACATGTAAGCTCCTGACAGCACTCCCTATTCTACTTCAAGTAGATGATGACTATCAAAGAATCTCCAATTGGAGATGGTTGAATTAGTGGCAAGCCTGTCACTTGGAGAGAAAAGTCCCTTGCTTCAACTGTAGACAGAATGCTGTCCAAAAAGGACAAAACTTGGAAGCAGGTAAGTCAACAGCCTAGCTCTGCCAAAACAGGGTAGGCAAGTCCTTCATAATTCCTGCTCTACAATTAATGTCTGTCAGAAAAATGGGGCCAAATGGCTGAAGATTGATGCTGTAATGTATGGAGAGAAATTGGGAACTGTCCAGGCAGCCACTGGTATGTTATTTCTTAGTTTTGGAAGCTGCAGACCCTGCACTTCCTATATAATCAGATATATTTATCCCTCTCAGGTCTCTGAGGTGGTTGAAAAATAGATAGCTAGAGTCTCATAGTTAAATTTTGAGTTGTTTAGGAATTAAGAGGGTGTTCCAGATCTAAAAACATGTTTTTAAGATGGTGATGCAAGTTAAGATGGGAGCTGAGTTGGCTATAAAACTTTTTTGTTTTGTTTTGTTTTTAATATTTATTTATTTATTACTTCAGGTTACATCTCCAACTCAGTGTCCTCTTTATGTCCCTCCCAGTCCTGCCCTCCTACCCTCTACCCCCATCCCTTCCATACCACTCCTCTGGAGTGGAGTGTCCATACATAACAGTCCCCCACCCCAGTTCAGCAGTCATATGAGGGCCAAGAGCCTCCTCATACACTGGGGCCCTACAAGGCAACACCACAAGGGCAAAGTGTCTCATTGATAGGAAACAAAGTCTATGATCCTGGATATAGAACTTTCAACTCATGGAGATGGATGCATAGTCGAATGCTAAAGTCAGTTGCCAAATACATATGGACTTGACATTGGGAATGTATGCTAAGCCTTATAATTTTCATAATTGTGGCCTAATTTAAAAAATAAGTCTTCCATACAGACTGATAGAAATCAGATTTGACTAGAAAGGCCTCCTACAGACAAAAAAACAACCATGTAACTTATATTTGCTGATTCCACTATGTGGAAACAGCTCAGACTGGCTAAAATACATTTTTTTTTCCAGAAAAATTCTTGTTGGCCTACATAGAAGCCACATGACTTATTATTACGTGTCATCCTTTCATATGGCATGGAGACTTACAAATGTCTTTCTTCTGTTCAAATAAAGAGCAGAAAATCTTCCTTAATTGATTTGTCCATCCTGCACATCCAGGCATTTTTGTAATTACAGAACTAAATGTTACTTGTGAGAGATTATGTATTTTCAGAACAATGGAACCAGACACCAAAGACAAAAAGACAAGTAGGCCAGATGATCCATCCTCACAGAATGCCTCAATAGCTGTTTCCTCAAAAAATCTGCATCCAGAACAACTTCAAAAGATGGTCCCAGCCTCACAGACTGTTCCACCCAGGACTTTGGTAAAGCCCTGAACTTTCCTACCCAAAAGTTCAGCTTCGGACTACCAGTTGCTCAGGACATACAAATTGTTGAGCACATAGAGACCAAACAACAAATGTTATTATTAACTTGCTTAACCATTTTCTATTTTATTTGTACCCCCAAACAGGTTTTCTGCATCCCAAATCAACAGGAAGCAATTTTAAGAGAATATCATCCCATTCCCAAAAGGTGGGGTGAGTGATGTTTTGGTCATTTGAGGGACTATAGATGTGGTTAGGGGGATTGGTTACAAATTGTTCAATGATCTTGTTAAGCAAGGTATAAGAGGTTAGACTCAGGGACTTCTCTCTTTCTTTTCCTTTTCTCTGTCCTTCTTTCTCTCTTATATAGGGGGAGAACTTGAAAAAAGAGAGAGAATATAGGTATATAATATTGGAATGATAAGATATAAGGGTAGATTGTTGAATCTGTTCTGAAACTTAAAGCTGTTGTTATTCTCAACATAAGACTAACTTTTGACACATTGGTATAGAATTTTATATATTGATACAAAATACGGTAAAATTCTGATTAATTGGTAGAGAATTTTATATTTTGGCACACATATTTGTATATTTCAACACTTATATAAGGTATTGTGCCTATACAACTCATTTAAAATAACAGGTTTCCTTCCAATCCTTTTATGTGTTCTTGTTGGGATCTATTTAGGAGTCTGGATAATACAGATTGATGGCTGGCCAGTCATGCTCCAGTCATGTCAAACACTAGTCTTAATTTATCATAAAATATGCTTTCTATGGTAAACAGATAATAAATGGTTGCAAATATACAGTTTACCCGCTCAAACTTTAGATAGATAGATAGATGTCTTCAAAACCCTCAGAGGTGTACAGAAAATGGCATTTAAGGATGCTTTTATTATTTTAAGAATTGTTTGACTTATAACAGTCAGCTCCTGACAACTTCCATTTGACTTGGAGACAATGAGTATCAAAAAGAAATCTCCAACAAGAGATAATTCCTACTGGGCAAAAACACTCCTGCTCTCTCAGGAGACTATAGTCCAAAGATGGACCAGAGCTTAAATGCAGGTAAGTTGATGGCCTGATTCTGCAAAGACAGAGTGGGCAAATTCTTCTTATTTTCTGCTGCACAATTATGTATGTGAGATATGTTTGACCAGAAGGCTGAAGATGATTCTCCAATGATATCCAGAGATATTTGAGACTGTCTAGGCACCAAACTGTCATTTTTCCATTTTGGAAACTGTTCTCTTGTACTTCTTATTCACTCAAATATAACGTTATCCCTTCTTAAGTCTTTGATGGAGTTGAAGACATAACAGATATAAATTTTCAATTTAACTTGAGTTATTTAGGATTGAAAAGGATAATCAAATATTTAGGTTTATAAATATAGAATACAATAGAAAATATTTAGGTTCGGAACTTTAGACACACCAAGATAGGTGATTTTTTTTCTTCTTCAAGATTGCCTGATACAAATAGGCTAAACATTATGTGTGCAACTTTTATATATGATTTTATTGATTGTTTCATATTTGTTCTTACTGTTTTAACTGTATGAGTTAAAAAAATTAGCCTGTTTATTAGATAAAAGGAGGGAATTGGTGGGGTGATGTCATGCATTCTAAATGTTACTTAACCTGCTCCCAGAAGTCTGCTTGCTGTATATAAAGTAATGCTGTGTTACCTTGCTTGCTAATCATTGTCTCTGATTGGTTTAATAAATACTGAGGCCTGAGACTGGGCAAAGACATAGGTAGGCAGGAATAAGGTGTGCAGACTTCTGAAGCAGAGAGGTTCATGGGTAGGAGAAGTCTCAAGAGAAGAAGAGAAGAAGACAGGGCAGGAAGGAGTACACACGCCATGGGTTTGAGAAAAGAAGCGCATATCACGTGTCTTGGAACATTGGCATAGAGTGGAGAATAACAGTTCAAGGGGACATATGTACATATTGGTGTTTTATTTGGGGAATAAAATGAGCTAGCTTAGATGGGATAAGATTTCAAAACCCAGGCCAAGGTAGGTGTCTCTGTGTTTCTCTTTATAATGGTGGATTAAGGATTAGCACACCAACCAATTAACCATAATATAAATACAGGCAAATAATTTAGTTAGTTATTTCTACAGGGCACACAAATCTCCCATTACTGGGTAGGAACAGAAGATGATTTGAAAGAAGTAAAAAGATTGGTGTAGATAGAGCCTATCTGGGGGGAATGGTTCTGCCACTGACTACCTATGTGACCCTTGGGGAAATTACATAGCAACTTTTTTCCCTTTTAAAACGAGTTTAACAACTTGTGGGAATACAAGTTAGTCAACTTCTGTTGGCTATACAACTGCAATCAGCCCTTAAAACTCACAGTCACTTTGATGTATAACTCCCGTCCCTGAATCCCTATCCTTCCAGTAATGTTCTGGACTCCGTATATTTTGGGTTGACCTTACCCAAAAAAATTCATTGTACTATTAGGAATCTATAAATAAGTTACAATTTCCTGGTGAGACAACCTCTTGTTGGGGTAGTGTTAAGCATTCTAAATGTTAATTAATTGGTCCTGCTTGCTGTCTGTAAATTACATTGAATCTGATTGGTTAAATAAAATGCCTAGGCCTGAGATTGGGCAAAGACAGAGAAAGGTGGGACTTCCTGGGATTAGAGCAGGAAGCCTGCACTTTAGACAGAGGATTAATTCATTCCAGCCAGGAGCAGCAGGAAGGAGGCACACACCATGGGTTAGAAAAAGGAACCTCATTCCACATGTCCAGGAACATCGGCATATCGTGGAGAATGGCAGTCCAAGGGGATGTATGTATATATGGGGTCATATTTGGGTAACAGAATTAAGAGCTAGCTTAGATGGGCCAACATTCCTCAGCTCAGGCCTAGGCTTGTTAAAATCCGCATGGTGTCTGTGTGTATTCATTTATAATGTCTGGATAAGAATTAGCCAGGCAGTGGTGGCGCACGTCTTTAATCCCAGCACTTGGGAGGCAGAGGCAGGTGGATCTTTGCAAGTTCGAGGCCAGCCTGGTCTACAAAGTGAGTCCAGGACAGCCAGGGCTACACAGAGAAACCTTGTCTCGAAAAACCAAAAAAAAAAAAAAAGAATTAACAGCTGCTGAATCAATTAACTATGATGTAAATACTCTTAAACAATTTAATTATTTCTATAAATGGCACCCAATGCAATTTAATTAATTATTTTTTACATATGGTGCCCAACGTGGGGCTTTTTTTGTTTTTTGGATTTTACCATTTATTATCTGTTTAACCTAGTATTTGACATGACCAGGAGCTTGACTGGCCAGTCAATTTGTATTATCCAGAC
The DNA here is from genome assembly GCA_907164525.1 of Lophiomys imhausi. Taxonomy (NCBI): domain Eukaryota; kingdom Metazoa; phylum Chordata; class Mammalia; order Rodentia; family Muridae; genus Lophiomys; species Lophiomys imhausi. Next base: position 6,890 of record CAJQZJ010030133.1, on the reverse strand, counting down.
TCCTAAACAGATTGCAATAGCAACCCATAAAAGGATCAGAAGTAAACCTATACTTTTAAATGATTTGTACAGGTACAATACCTTATACAAGAGTTGAAATATACATATTATGTGTCAAAATATAAAATTCTATACTAATGAATCAAACTTAATCTTATTTTTGTATCAATATACAAAATTCTATACCAATGTATCAAAAGATAACCTTATTTAAAGAATAACAATAATTTTAAGTTTCAGAGCCCATTCAATAATCTATCCTTATATCTTATCATTTCTATATTATATACATATATTCCCCCTCTTTTTCTTTTCAAGTCTTTCCCCCCATATAAGAGAGAAAGAAGGATAGAGAAAGGAAAAAGAGATCTTCAAGTCGAACTTTCTATACCTTGCTTAACAAGACCATATAACAATTTGTAGCCATTACCCCTAAACAACATCTATAACACATCAAATGACCAAAGAATCATCCACCCCACTTTTTGGGAATGGGACGTCGCTCTCTTAAAACTGCTTCCTGCTGAATTGGGATGCAGAAAACCTGTTTAGGGGCCCAAATAAAATGTAAAAACATGGTTAAGCAAGTAAATTGTAACATTTGTTGTCCAGTCTCTATGTGCTCAGCAATTTGAATGTTCTGAGCAATTTGTAGTTCGAAGCTGGACTTTGGGTAGGAAAGTTCAGGGCTTTATTGCTGTCTTGTCTGGAACAGGCTTTGAGGCTAGGCCATCTCAGCAAGCTGTTTGAAGTTCTTCTGGATGAAGATTTTTGAGGAAACAGCTATTGAGGCAGTCTATGAGGCTGGATCATCTGGGTTACTTGTCTTGTCTTCTTTGGACTCTGGTCCAGTTCTGAAAATATATAATTTCTCACAAGTAACATATAGTTCTGCATTACCAAAATGCCTTGGATGGGCAGGATGAACAAATCAATTAAGGAATATTTTCTGTTCTTCGATTGAACAGAAGAAAGACATTTGTAAGTCTCCATTTATGCCATATGAAAGGATGGCGTGTAATAGTATTACATATATATGCTATATATAAAATCTATTTTAAATTGAAAATTCAGCATAAGACTGTATGGAGTTTAAGTATTCTCCTCTACAGTTGACATACATGTATTAATTGATTAAAGCAGGTTTATTCTGTGTTGTTCTGGCTTTTTGTAGATTAGGTTGGCCTCAAACTCAAAAGGAACCAATCTGTCTCTGTCTTTGTCTCCCATGTTTTGGGATCAAAGGCATGCATTTATATATTTTTTCTTTCCTTTTCTCCTTTCTTTGGAGATTTAATTTCTATGTGGATATATCTATCTTTATTGAGACTCGTTTCTCTTTGTAGCTTGGGCTGTCTTGATTTGCTCTGTAGAGCTCTGTAGATTTATATTGGCCTCGAACACACAAGGAACCTTTTTTTTTTTTTTTTTTTCCTTGTCTCCCAAGTTTTGAGATCAAGGTATGAATTTAAATAATTGAATTACCTTTATTAAATAATAACATTAAGTAAATCATTTTGTATTAGTTTGAGTTCCAATTCTCCCATGGAAGCTCCATTCTTAAGGAGATTGGTGTAAAATAGCATAATATGCTATTTTTCTTAACTGCTGGCTGTGGGAGGCATGCAGTTTGCAAGTTCTTCCCCAACTTAACTCTGGGTCATTACATTGGTTAACAGAATATATCTCTTTTTTTTTCTGAGGCAGGATTTCTCTGTATATCCTTGTCCTGGACTTACTTTGCACCAGGATAGCCTTGAACTCACAGAGATTAACCTGCTTCTGCCTCCAAAGTTCTAGGATTAAAGGTGTGCACCTTCATGCCCAGAGATTAACATATCTCTTTTAGGGGCAAAATGCCTCTTGAAACCAGTTCTCCAGTGGGAGCCCCACAACTAAGGAGACTGGCTTGTGACCCTTTTCTCTTTATGTACATTTAAGATTATGTGCATTTATCCATTAGATCAGTAAGGACATTATTAAACTTAACAACAAGAAAAAATGTGTCATTTTTAAATTCTAGACTGTCTTTAGTAAGCAGCTTTATCTCCTCAGCAGAGTTCCCGCCCTGCCTTCATTGTTTAAACTAGGCTGGTCTAGAATCCAGAGATCTGCCTGTTTCTTCCTCTAGTGTAATGGGATTAAGGGATTAAGGGCGTGTTCTAGTACCACCCTGCTCAAATGTTTCACTTAAATCCCACACCTTAGTAACTCTGTAACCTTGAGAGCAACTTTGAACTGTAGTGACAATTCTGCCCAAAATCTTCAAAAATCTCTTATGTTTTAGCAATGCTAAGCCAGAAAAATATCCTTTCTACCTCCCGATATAGGAAAATAAAAGACATCTAAACAAAAATCAAGCAAAGAAACAACATTCCAAAAGCCTTGGCATGTCTAACCATGCCATCCCATGCTGCAATTAAAGCTTTGTTAATTATTCCTTAGAATCTAGTTTTGGCTGCATTTCATTGGTGGGCCGATACCAGAAACTCCTGACAGGCACCTAGTACCCAGGGAGCTCTTAGCTCCAGCTGCCATTAATTTTGCCTTATCTATCAGGAAAGAAAGGCCTCTCTCCTTCCTTCATTATCATTGTTGGCAATTCAGCATTCCATCTGTAAATTCTTTCCTTTAAGACTATCCTAGTCTGAACTTTCTCAAAAACGATACACAGAACCACAATTGTCAGGGTAAAAATCATTTACATGCTAAGAGGAACAAACTCAATTGGAATCCAAACGTATTGAGGCATTATGAATTCCCCCATTTTTAATCTAGGCAGTTAATTCCGCTCTCAAATTCTGTTTAGAAGGCTGCCAGTTTTTTAGTATGTAAGGAGAGCTAAGCTTTAGCTCTGTGCCTTTGCTGCAAGGCAACAGCTTTTGTTAAGTTAGCCACACTTTTGAAATGCATTTGGGTTCAGTTCCCCACTCTTTGGCTAGGAAACTGGCTTTCACCTGAGCCTTCTCAGGCTGTAAGCATGGATTCTAATTGCCGTAGTTTGGTGCCATATGTAAAAAAATATAGCTAATGAAACTATTTAAACAGTATTTAGATTATTGTCGATTGATTTGGAACCATTAATCTTTAAACAGACATTATAAATGAGTACACAGAGACCACATGGATTTCTAACAAGCTTTGGCCTGAGTTGTGCATTCCTAGCCCATCTAAGCTAGCTCTTAATTCTATTACACAAATATGACTCCATATATACATAGGTCCCCTTGGACTGCCATTCTCCACGATATGCCGATGTTCCTGGACATGTGGAATGAGGTTCCTTTTTCTAACCCATGGTGTGTGCCTCCTTCCTGCTGCTCCTGGCTGGAATGAATTAATCCTCTGTCTAAAGTGCAGGCTTCCTGCTCTAATCCCAGGAAGTCCCACCTTTCTCTGTCTTTGCCCAATCTCAGGCCTAGGCATTTTATTTAACCAATCAGATTCAATGTAATTTACAGACAGCAAGCAGGACCAATTAATTAACATTTAGAATGCTTAACACTACCCCAACAACCTCTTGAATTAGCCATTCTGGTATTCAAATAACCAAGAACCTCAATGAACCAGTGAAAACAAAACCACAGAGATACAACTCCGGTCAATTCAGGACCTCACCTGGTAAACTTGCTCTGCTTTTGAGCAAGCCACATGTGTGTCTGATCAGAAATATTGGCTATATAGATAACTAAAGAAATGTTACAATATGTTTCATTTTATTTATTTCAAATATTTTTGTATAATGCTTGACATATACTTTTTCAAGTATAAGAAATGACATCTACAAAACTAGTGAATTCTTTCATGCATAGAATCATGAGTTTACAGTCAGTCAAGAAAGATCTGCCTTCAGTTAATACATGCAATTAATTAAAGTAATAAATCATCTAAGAAAAGATAAGAACCAAATGAAGATTGTACTCAGAGGAAGACTGGGGCCTTTGGATCAACCTATGGGGAAGTCAATGTTTAGCTCCTTAGTCTTTCCTCACTCCCTTCCCTTATTCACTGCTACAGTTACTTCCTTTACCCTCTTCTCTGAGATTCCCATTTATCTGACCTCTATTTTCTTTTACTGAGATTTGCATTTTAGCATAGTGATCTAACTGCTGCAGATTCTTGAATCTGAGAGACAGGCGCCCAGTTAATCATAGTCCTTAAGCTTGTGGCATTTTCAGAGGGGTATAACTCAATTCCCTTAATTCTAAAATGCTCAACTGCATGACACTGACAACAAAATCCCCAAAATATAGGAGGTGGTTGGAGCATCAGGAGAAAATTTCTTAAAAGCAGTAACACTGAAGTTGAACCTTTAGGAAAGAAGTATCTAACTCAGAAAATTATAAAGGAGGAGATAACTATTGGAGCAAAGACTGGTTAGAAAATACAGAGGACAGAGGAGATCAAAGTATAGTATAAAGTTGAAGTCTATTAACACCTTATTTACTAGAACAGTCAAAATGTCTAAAAATCGAGTTATAGGTACAAGGAATCACTCACTAACTGAAAGAGTGGCATTTTATACCATGGGAGGAATCTGATATAACAAGACTTGACCGGTTTATTTTTTTTTTTTGTCTCTGTTAGAACTAAATTATTAGAAAATATATGAGGAAATGAGGTGAGTTTTTGATCCTCTGTTGAAACCTCAGCATCAATGTGGTTCTGACAAGGACAGAGCCAGACTAACATAGGAGGAGAGTTATGTGCACTGCAAAAGTGACTTTGAAGGTTAAACGACATGGCTGAAGTTGATTTTAAACTTACAAGCCTGTTACCTGCTCAAGGAGGTACACAAGAAAAAAAAATCCTCCCCATTCAAGGGAAGAATGGCATTCATTAAAAGAAGAGCCAAAGCAATCTACCAAAAGCAATATACAGATTCAATGCAATTCCTATCAAAATACAAACACAATTCTTTACAGACCTTGAAAGTATAATTCTCAACTTCATATGGAATAACAAAGAACCCAGGAAAACTAAATCAATCCTGTATAATGAAAATATCTAGAGATTTCTGATTTTTTAAATTAATTTTGTATCCAGCCACCTTGCTGAAGGTATTTATCAGCTATAAGACTTCTCTGGCGGAATTTTTGGGCCTGCTTATGTATACTATCATATCGTCTGCAAATAGGGATAATTTGATTTTTTCGTTTTCAATTTGTATCCCCTTGAACTACTTTAGTTGTCTTATTGCTCTAGCAAAACTTTCAAGTACTATGTTAAAGACATATGACGAAAGTGGACATCCTTGCCTTATCCGTGAGTTTAGAGAAAATGCTTTAAGTTTCTCTCCATTTAATTTGATGCTGGCTACTGGCTTGGTGTATCGCCTTTATTATTTCTAGGTATGGTCCATCCATGCCCATTCTCTCCAGGCCTTTTAGCATGAAGGACTGTTGGATTTTGTCAAATGCTTTTTCAGAATCTAGCGAGATGATCATGTGGATTTTTCTTTCAGCTTGTTTATATGGTGAATTATGTTGATGGATTTTCCTATGTAGAAACATCCCTGCATTCCTGGGATGAAGCCTACTTGATCATGTTGTATGATACTTTTGATGTTTTCTTGGATTTGGTTTGCAAGTATTTTATTAAGTATTTTTGAGGGTTTAATTCAGTGGTCAAACATCAGTCCAATGCATTAAAGCAGTAGGTTTGATCTCTAGCATTACTGAAGCCAGCCTTTTGTTTATAATAAAAAAATGCTTGGTTTCAAGGAAATATCAGATGTGAAATAATATATCCAATAGTTGTTAGATGAGCAAAGTAAACTTTTCCTATTCTTTCTTGCTTTTTTTTAAAAAAAACAGGAACCAAGGTAGCCCAAGATGTCTTGAACTAGCTATGCAGATGAGAATGTCATCGAACATGCCACTCTCCTGCCTCCACCTCCCCAGTGCTGGGATTACAGGTGTAAAAATAATTTATTGAGTAGACAAAAAATTAATACATTACCCTGTATCTCTATTCCTTCTTGGAAGAACCAATGCCTTTTTAATAGTACCAAATGCGGGATTTTTTTTCCTGTATTGAACAAGAAAAATGAAAAACATTTCAAATTAAATATGCTATTTTATTTCATTTTAAGAAAATAGTAATTTTATTTGTAGTTCCTTCAGGATTTTCCATTACATTTTAAAGCAAAAGTATAAATGCAAAATAATTCTGAAGGTTAGATGAAATAAAATCATAAGTTATAACTTTTATAAGAACAGTTTTTCAAGTCTTTCTGGGGTAAGTTATTTACAACTTATTGATGTATGTGAACTGTAAAGGCAAAGTACTATATTTATTCCTAGAACTTTACTACATACTTATGGAAAACAAATAAGAGTAAACAAAGTGTATAAAAATACTAACCTTTTATTCTATTTCAAGCAACTATGTAAAAATCAAATGAACAAGGCAGGTAAGATGACTTAGGAGGTAACCGAGCATACCTTACTGCCAAGTCTGAAATCAACATGACTCATCTCTTGGACACACATGGTAGGAGCAGAGAGCTAAATCCTGTAATTGTCCTCTGACCAATCGTCTTCCCCAGCATACAAAAATAAATTAACCTATGGGATCCCATCACTACTCAGAACTGGATATATTGTACCTATAGGAGTAGAGTCTGCTGAACACTCCAGATCCTCCTCCTCTTCTACTATGTCCTCCATTCTCTTCTAGGTTTCCTCCTCCTCCTCTTGTTCACCACCATCAAAATTATAGATTACTAAGTACTCCTTTTTGTACATTTGTGGCTTCACAGACTTAATACTGTTTGCTTCAGGGGGAAATATATTTTAATGTTTTGTCATTGAAAACGAAAGACAATATAACAGACCTCTCATCTGAATCCAAGGCAGTCAACTTAAATAAGCCAATAAAATGTAAAA
>CAJQZJ010030132.1:0-16913 GCA_907164525.1 Lophiomys imhausi | reverse complement strand
TGAAGATACTGTGATAATTATTGATTAATTAATCAACATATGCTTATATGGTTTCTATATTTTAGCTATTCTGAATAATGCCACAAATAATATGAGAATGTAAATACTTCAATATTGTTGACATATTGGTTTCATTTCATTTAGTTATATATCCAAGATAGAATGTATAGGGAATAATACTATGTTGATGTGGGGTCTTTCTATAGCCAGAAGATGTATAGCCTGATCATACGTTAGGTGTATCTCTAATTTTAAGGAAACAGTATACGATTTTCAATAACAACTGTACCAATTTACATTCTCAACCACAGTGAACAAAGGATCTATGTTTTTGTTTGTTTGTTTTGGTTTTGTTTTTTTTTGGTTTGTTTGTTTTGGGGTTTTTTTTTTGGCTTGTTTGCTAACACTAAGTTTGAAGTAGCCATGAAACACATTTTATTGTTCTTCTGACTTGCACTTTTCTGATGATGAATGTTCTTTAGCAAGTTACATATATTGTTGATTATTTCTATATATTATTTGGGGAGAAACAGTCCATTTTAGCTTTGTGTACTTTCTTCTAGAAGTATTACTTGTTTTTCCTTTAGTTTTGTGAACTCTTTAACCACTTGGAGTAATAATCTAGTATGGTTTACTAAAATTTTTACTCATCATTCATCACCTAGTAATTTTATTATATTTCTTTATATAATTTGAGGTATCTCTACTTGTTTATTTTGTACTTAGTTTCTGTATTTTTGGTATCATCTCCAAAAAGTCTTTGCCAAGGCCCATGGCCAAAAAATTTCATGGTCTGGGTAAGCAGCTCTGTGGTAGAATACTCGCTTTCCATTCACATACTACTGGCTTTGGTCCCTCGTGGACCCTTTAAAAAAGTTGTCGACATTGTCTCCCATCAGCTTTATCATTTTAGGTCTTACATTTAATTCTTTAAATTCATTAGTTAATTTTTATGTGTCCTGTAATAATTAAGATTGATTATAATTATTTTCAATGCAAATATGCATTTTTTTCAAAATATCATTTATTAGAAATACAATTTTTACTTAACCTTTTATTGATTCTTTGAGAATTTCACATCATGCACTCAATCCCATTTATCACCCTTCCCTTCATACCTGCTCTCTGCCCTTGCAACGTCCCCACTAAAAGAAAAAAAAAATATCTTGTTGAAGCTGTAGTGTGTAACAATGTGTCTCACAGTATATCCTTTTGTCCACACTTCTTTACTTTCAAATATTCATTTCCATGAGTCCTTGGGCTGGTTCGAGGCTTCTGGCTCCTACTACACTATCAATACTGGATATCAAACCTGGACTCCTCTCGGATATCCTGTTGCCCTGTGTCATGTAGATCCTGCAGCTTTGGATCTGTAGGACCAGACACCTTCACCCTGGAGCAGCTCATAGATGGGGTAGATGTTGGTGTGGGCCAGCTCAAAGCCCTGGATTTGGGTCTGGGTGGTAGCTGAGCTGGTCAGCCTGCCAGCTAGCTCTGCACCCACACCACCAGGGTGAGCACTCCCGCACTGCCCAGGCTATCTCATACAGTGCCACAACCAGCATTCCTGCTCTTCTGCTCTGGGTCCATTTCACCAGTACCCACATTAGCAGGGCCAGCTCTATTGTGATTGTGATGCCCAGGTGGGGGGTGGGGTGCAAGTCCTGCTTTGCTAAATGATGCAGCCAGCGAGGTGCTGGGTCAGCTGGAGAGATCAATCTTACTGTGTATTATTTGTGCTCTTTTCAGAAATGAGTTGCCATATAGGCATGACTTTCCTTCTTGGATCTCTACCATGTTCCATTGACATGTATACCTGTTTTGTTAGCAAGGCCTATAGTTTTCATTGCTAAATATTTGTCATAGTATCAGAAAACTTAAAGGTGTGATATTTGCAAATTTGTTTTGCTTTCTCAAGATTGGTTAGATGATTTGGGTCAGAGAAGGTTCCCTGTGCATTTAACATTTTTCTCCTTTTTTTGTGAAAAATATCATTAATTAACATATTGGTGTAATTTTGTTGAATTTGCAGAGTACTTTGAGCAATATGGACATTTTAATAATATGAAATGCATCAATCAACAAGTGTGAAGTATTTTTTTCATTTCTTCATATCTTTTTTAATTCTTTCATCAATACTTTTCACTTTCTAGATAGTTGACATCCCTGGCTAAATATTCTTTTATTATTACTTTGATGAGATTTAATTATTTTTTCTTTCATGGTAATTCACTAGTAGTGTTAAAATCATATTTTATTGTTTTATTCAGAATAACTAGGAATAAAATCAGCTTATATATCCATTAACTGATGAATGGGTAAGGAATATGCACATGTATAAAATGCAATATTACTCAGCTGTAAAGAAAAAATGAGATCATGAAAGTTTCAAGTAAATGGAGGGAACTGGAAAACAATTATACTAAATGAGGTCATAATTTTATTGTAATAGTGTTACCTATTTTCCAGTCTAAATCACCATAGGGCATTTATGCATACAACACACAAGTTAGTCCATGCATGGATACACACATATACACACATCACATTATTGCTTCAGATCTCTTCAGTCTCATCTCATCATCCATAAGACATCCTTATCAAAACTTCCAAGACCCTGAATAATATGTCTTCTCATACTGTTCTCTACATTTTTCCATACCGTCTTCTGTACCATTTTTCTCTTTAAAAAAGATTTGTATTTTATTTTATGTGTATAGATGTATTGCCTGCATATATACCTCTGAAACTGGAGTTATAGATAGTTGTTAACTGTGAGTACTGGGAAATGAATGTGAGCACCTACAAGGACAGCAAGTACTCTTAACTGCTGGGCCATCTCTCCATATCTCATCTCTGTAGCATTTTTTTCTTTGCTTCAATCATATTGACTGTCCTTATTTGTTTTAAAATGCATTAACTGTATTGTTACTTGCAATATTCTCATTGGTTTTCCTTTCATACTAAGAATATCTTTCTACCAAATCACTTTTCCCATATACAACTCTATTTAGAAGTCACCAGCTGAGAAAGCTCATTCTCTGATTCTCTGTTTAAACATATCATTGTCCTAGGAGACAAGGTCTCACAGAATACCTCCTAATCCTCTGACTCTTTCATTCTTTCTCTCCCACAATGGTCTCTGAGCCTTAGGTGCAGGAGTTGTTTTCTAGATGAATTCATTTTGACTGAACTCCACAACTCTACCTTTTGTTTGGGTGTAGTTTTCTTTAAGGATCTCCCTTCTTTTGTTTCAAAGAGACTTTTCTTTGGTGAGGGATGAACAAGGAAAAGATAATAGATATGCTAAAAGGAATGAGGAAAAGCCTGTGAGGCCTCACTCTACTAAAAGAACTGTAGGCAGCTAAGGAATGCTGAATGCTGGAGAAATAATCTCCCCAAGAGGAGAGTACCCCAATTAGTTACCCAAAACCAAATTGTCAGCCCTGAGTTTTCAAATTTTACAATTTTACAATGTACAATTTAAAATATTTTACAAATAGATGGAATAGATTGTATTAATATATTTAGGAATATATGTACGTGTGTGTGTGTGTGTGTAGCAAGAATTAATGAAACAAAGAGACCATGAATTTGAGAGAGAGCAAAGACAGTTATATAGGAGGTTTGGAGGGTTGAAGGGAGGGGGAAATAAACTAATTATATTATAATCTCAAAAATATAGAAGAACTTTCCTGATTTCAGTTAATTTTGCTTGGCTTCCCTCTTTCACTTTTTCTTTTTTTTAAAAACACTTATTTAATAATTCAAGTTACATCTCCATTACCAACCCCTCCCTCCACCCTGTCCACTGCCCAGCCTTCCACCCTCTACCCCCTCTTCCATCCATCCCACCCCTCTAATGTGGGGTGCCTCCGTCTATCCACCCCCTTCAGTTCGTTAGTCACATGAGGTCTAAGGACTTCCTCTCGCACAGGGGCATACACGGCAGTTCCACTAGGGTGGAGTGTCCCACTAATAGGTAACCAAGTCCATGTTCCTGTTCTTTTGGGTCTATTTGTTGCAGGATAGTTATCCTGTTCTACATGGCTAAAATCCAGTTATAAGTGAAAATATGCCATGTGTATCAATTTTCTTTATTGCACTTGTCATTACCTTTAGAAAATTGTTGATTGGTTGACTGAGTGATTTCCTCTCTCCATAGATTACAAGCTCCAAAATGGAACATGAAAAAGTTTGTCACAGAGTAAAACATTACATATATATACATATATATATATGTATATATATGAATATATATATGCATTTATGTATATATATGTGTATATCTGTAAGACTAGATATAAAGCATATTTGTTTATATATGCATATATCATATTGATGAACAGAAATGCTTGTTGTCTAGTCTTACTGGGTAAAGAAAAATCATCTGATCAATCCTACAACAAGAATACTTAAACACTCAATAAGTTCTGAAAATAGTCTAAAATGGAATCTATATTTAATATGACAAATTTTATTTTCAGAAAATAAGTTCCATCCTAAAATTGAATGAAGTGGGCCTTTAAAAACACTCCAGCTACCTTGTTATTGGGTTTCATGCTTTTTCCCTTCTGACCTTGCCTTCTACTTTTACAGCTTGAGTGAAATTATTTCCATTCAGCTCACTGTGTCCTTCATCTCCCTAACCCTTTCACTTCTTAGTTGTCTTCTTATTCTATCTACAAACTAACTGGGCTGACAATTTGCACTTGCATTAAAATACTTATCCCCTTAATGTTCATAATGTTCCCATTCTACTTGATTTTTCTCTCCCTTCTTTCTTTTTCATCCAGCCAGTAATTGTTAGAGCTCTTCAGGGTGCAATCACAGGCTCTTGATTCCTTTCATGACTTACTTTTTCTAAGCTCATTTTTTTCAAATGAGTGGTTTCATTTGCTGTCAAATCTGAAATGCTTACATATTCTGAAATCCAGAACTTAATATTCAACTCTGTTTTCCAGAATCATTTGCTTGATCGTAGCCCCCAAATTTCAAACTCAAACACAATTCAAGTCCTCATCCTCCTTAAAATTTGCCTTTTCTAGAAAGTTTGTTACTATTCTTTCTGTTGTGAGACTTCTTTACAATAGATTTTATTATATTTCCAGTAAAAACATTCATATGTATATATTGAAAGAAGAGCACATATAGAAATATGGATTTTGAGAGTCACTTTTGGCTTCCAATTGATAAGAGTAAGATTAGAATATCAAGTAGTTTTTCAACTTACGGAATATACACTAGAATTTATATTGGTGTAGATCTGCTTATCTTGGCTTTGCAAAGTAAATTATTTTATAAGTTCATAAACATTCATTTAAAAATATTATTTGAATGGAGCTCAAGAGAAGGCTCAGTGTCTATAAGTACTGCCTATTTATAGAAAACCCAGTCCAGATCCCAGAAGATACATGAATTTTCACAGGTGTCTATAACTCTGGTTCCAGGGGATCTCACATCTTTTTCTAGCTTCCATGAGCACCAGGCATTCACATAGTACACAAACATACATGCAGACAAAACAGTCATACATATGAAAAAATAACTAGAAACTGGAAAAAACACAGATGTCCCTCAACTGAAGAATGAATTAAAAAAAAAAAAACTGTGGTACATCTACACAATGAAATACTATGCCATCAGAAACAAGGAAATCATGCAATTTGCAGCCAAATGAATGGAACTAGAGAAGCTCATCCTGAGTGAGCTAACCCAGACTCAGAAGGATGCACATGGTATCTATTCACTTATGGTCAGATTTTAGCCATATAGTACAGGATAACTATACTACAACCAATGCACCAATGGGGAAAGGAACATATACATTGTTTCTTATCAATGAGATACTTTGCCCTAGTGGTACGGCCTTGTAGGCCCCCAGTGTATGAAGAGGCTCTTGGCCCTCATACGACTGCTGAAGGGGGGCAGAAGACTGATATGTAGGGACACTCCACTCCAGAGGAGCAGAGGAGTGGGATGGAAGGGTTAGGGGGTAGAGGGTGGGAGGGCGGGACTGGGAGGGGTGGAAAGAGGACACTGTGATGGAGATGTAACCTGAAGTAATAAATAAATATTTAAAAAGTTTTATTTTCCCAGTGGTAAGATGTTTAAAATTATAGCACAATGCCACAAAGGGGACTTTCAAAATGTTATCTAGATTCTATTTGTTCCTCTTGACAGCACAGACACCTTTCATACTACAAATATCCAGTATTTTGGACTGTTATGTTTATGATGTATATGTCTATTTGCATATGTGGCTCAAGAAAGTTTATATATATATATATATATATTCATACAACCAACACCAAAGTCATAATACAAAACCCCCACCATAAGAATCCCTCACATATCCTTTTATTATTACTTTCACCCTTCTTTTAGATGCTGACTTCTAAAGAAAGTAGAAATAGGAAAGTAACATAGCCTCAAAGCAAATAAAAATAATGACAAGGACAGAAATAAATATTAAAAACAACAAAAGAATTTAGAGAAAATAAAATGCAACAAAATATTATCTTGTAAAATATTTAATAAAATGGATTAAAGCCTTACCAGTGGTGGCAAAAATGAAATAGAGGACAAATCATCAGGGATAGGAAGGAGAACACACGTGTGCACTGTAGATGGCAAGGTCCTTAAAATGACATTAAAAAATAGAATGAGCTATATTATACCCCGTAAATTTCACAACTGATAAGAAATACGATTTTTGGAAAACTGAAAGAAACCAAAGCCCAGTCAAGGTATGAGATACAGCATTAGTAGCACTGTGAACATCCACAAAACTGAGTGGTGTAATTTGAACTCTATAGAAAATGTAATCTCTAGAAATAGGTTAAGCATTTTTAAAAGTAGCACAGATGTTATCTTCTTTATGGAAATGAAAAAGGAAGGACTATTTCTCAAAGTATTTAATGGCAAGCATTACTTTGTTGTTTTTTAAAAGGACAGCAACAGGAAAAAACCAAATGAGGGAACAAGGGAGACACAGAGAAATTATGTGAAACCAATATTTAATTCTATGCAAGAAAAAAGTCAGGAAATAGATTGGCAAGATACATAAAAAATATATTATTACCTTGGAAATTATTCACTCAAAAGAAGTTTTAAACAAATGTAGGATCCATATACCTATTACCACATTTGCCCTAGTACATTTTTTGTGTATGCATGTGCTTGCATGCATGTGTGTGTGTGTGTGTGTGTGTGTGTGTGTGTGTGTGTGTGTGTGTGTATACCTTTGTAAATGTCTATGTAAAACCAGAAGACAGCTCTTGTTTCTGTCAGGAGTTGTCCACCTAGGTTTTTGAAGTACAGTTTTTGGCTTATGTGTGAGACAGGCTGATTAGTCAGGGATGGCTGGCCCCAAGTTACCCACCTATCTCCACTTCCAGTGCTGGGATTATAATTGTATGCCAGTTCTCCTAGATTTTATATGGATGTTGGAGATCCAAATGCATGTCCTCACACTGGCATGGAAAGCAAAGTCTCAAAACCAGCAATAAACACTAGCATAATGTGAATAAGTAGTTCTAGTTCATTTTATCCTTTGGAAGACTTGTGGGAATACTACTATAATGAAAATGCAAACCCATTCCATTCTTACATAAATATCTCCCACACTGCTTCCTTGTCTTTTGTCTGTTAGTGTCCCCTCTTTGTCATCTCCATACCTCTGAGAACATAAAAATGTTGTTGATCTTCATAATTTTGTCATTTCCATATGTATACAGATGGACTCATAGAGTATGTTATTGTTTAAATAGGTTTCACTCTGTCAACTTAGCAATCTAGATCTAGCCAATCTATATTTATTAATCCTTAGTTCGTTTTTATTCATGAGTATTCCATAGTATAAAAATATTCATTTTCACTATTAACCTATTGCTCAATTCATTTTTTGTAGTTTTTGGTTATTACAAACAAAGCTGCAGTAAACAATGATGTACATTCTTTGAATGGACATATGCCTTTAAAAGAAATGAAATTTCATTTAGAGAATTTCATTGCTTTTATAAATCAAGAGTGTCCCTGGTGAATCATATAGTATTTGCATAGTTAATATTTTTGAGAAACTGTCAAAACTTTCTCCAAAGTGACTGAAACATTTCATATTCTTACCAGAAATCTATGGGGTCTTTATTTCTCTGCAACTTTGGCCAATATTCAGCACTGTCCATATTTTTTCTATATGTTTATCTAGTCACCCTGATATTTCATTTACATTTTAATTAGCATTTTTGGAAGAATAGTAATGTTGAATATGCATGTTCATGTGCTAATTAGTTAAAGATCTGTGAGGGTCACTAGTTCATGGTGCTAAGTACTTCTGTATCCTTCATTTGTCTTTTTTGTTTCAACCATTCTTGAGAGTGTTAGTCTCCAACTAAAACTGTGAACATTTATATTACTGTTTCTGTTTTAATAAGGTTCAATTTTGCTTACTTCGAAGCTGTTTTGCTTCATGCATATTTAGAATTTCTGTATTGTTTTAATGTTAATGTATAGATATAATTTTACAAATACTCTCCCATGTTTGGTAATTTTCCTTGCTTTGAAGTCCATTGTCTTTATAATACACCCATTCCTGCTTTGTTTTAGCTAATATGTGTACACACACACAAATACATATATATACCCCACATATATATGCATATTCTCTTTTAACTTCAATTTACCTAATAGTATATTTAGATGAGTATTTATAAACATATATTAATTTTACTTCATCCACTAGCTAGTACTTATACAGTAACTATTTTCACAAATACTTTAGATTTCATTATTAATAACAATTCATTTTGTCATTTTGGATTAAATTTGTCAGCATTCTTTTGTTTTTCTGTTCTTTTTTTTTTCTTTTTCTTTTTTTCTTGTATTTCAAGACAGGGATTCTCTGTGTAACAGCCCTGGCTGTCCTGGATTCACTCTGTAGACCAGGCTGGCCTTGAACTCACAGTGATCTGCCTGCCTCTGCCTCCCTGGTGCTGGGACTAAAGGTGTGGGCCACCACACCCGGCTGTTCTTTTTTCTTAAACTGTTTATCTTATATTGGTTGTTTGAATGAATTTTAGGCTCAGTGTTTGGTACCATCTGCTTAGAGGTTAGTTTAGAGAAAATACATTGATAAAGTTTCTTATTTTACTGTTGTCACTTTTCCATTCCAAACACAAGTATCATTGGCATGTATATATTTCTTCTCAATACAATTTGATTTGTATTTTATACAAACATAATTATCTTCCATAGAATCTTTTATTAGTGTACACTGATTGTCCACAGTTATTAGTTTTACAATATCATTTTTCTTCATTATGCACTGTGATCACTTTCACTTTTCATTAACAACCCCTGCTCCCTGCTCTTCCTCTTCCTCTCTTCCTGTATCTTATAAATGTGTATATCTGTTACTACTTTTTATACATCTTAAGTCAATTTGTACATCAAATCAATATATAATATATATATATATTATATTTGTAAATTTTACTGAGTCTTACTACTTGAATTAGATCCCTGAGACGCAGATGTTATAAGGAATAACCCAATTCCTGAAGGTTCTACATGCCCCACCACATGTACACAAATAAATAAATTTAATGAGAAAACATTAAAAAAAAGATTTCACTATGTACCCAAGGCTTGCCTGGAATTTGTGATTC
This sequence comes from Lophiomys imhausi, assembly GCA_907164525.1. Lineage (NCBI taxonomy): Eukaryota > Metazoa > Chordata > Mammalia > Rodentia > Muridae > Lophiomys > Lophiomys imhausi. The sequence continues at coordinate 7,245 of CAJQZJ010030132.1, read as the reverse complement.
TCTTGAGTTTATAGTAGTTTCATGGAATTCTTCAAAATTTAAATTGTGTATACCTAATTTGTATGTATGACACATTCTTTGTTTTGTTTATACTTTCCTTCCCACTTAGAAAAGGATACAAGACTCCCTTACACAGAAATTCCAATATCCGTGACCCAATAATTGTTCCTCTAATGCTTATATATGAGTTCTGACATTGAGTGTACCATATTCTATATCAGTTAATTAGAACACCAAAAGCAATATGCTTCTTTTCTTTTTATTGACAGTGTATTGTCGAATGTTGTTTCCAAAAAGATGCTATTTCAAAGAGCCAGAGACAAGACTGCTGCTTCTCACCTTACCTCTGCTTATTTCTTCTAGAGTGACCCCCCTCACACAAGGTATGCCCTTCCTGGTTCTACGAAAAAGCCACCTTATGCTAGCACCTAACTTTCTTACTCCTAAATTTGATCTACTGTTATCTAGTCTATCTGAAATGTCCAGGCAGCAACCCCTTACATTTTCTAATTTCAATTTTGGCTGATGTTGTTAATCCATTTCATTTTGGAATTGCATTCTCCAATGTTCTTTGCCAATTATTTTCCCCCAAAAGGGAGTTTACTGACTCACAAATGACATCACACCTAGATAAGTATTAGGATTTGGTTTTTAGCAGCACTTGTCTGGAGACAAAGTGATAACCATTCTACTTTCAAATTTAAGAAATTATTCCAGCATGGTAATTCAAATTCTCAAAACAAAACAAAACAAGAGGCAATACAATTGTAACCTAGGCATTTCCTATAAATAGATCCTTTATGTATATCACAAATAACATTGTATAAAATCATTAATTCTGAAAAACTTTTGAATAACAATCCTTTAGAATTTGAAAACTCTTAAGAAATAGTTCAAACTCCATTTTCTTTTTCTTTTTATTTATTTATTTCTGTAATATTTATTTATTACTTTAGGTTACATCTCTATCACAGTGCCCTCTTTCCACCCCCCCCCCAGTCACGCCTTCCCACCTTCTACCCCATATCCCTTCCATCCCACTCCTCTGGAGTGGTCAAACTCCCTTTTCAAATGTTTATATCTTTTGTTGCCTTATTTAGTAAATCTGAATTAAAATGCTATATTAAAGATGTTTATTTTCTGGAAATGATTAGCTAAACATTTACTAAACAATCATACTTTCTGTAATATACAAAGACTACATATTAATATATCTTATATTCACATTAAACATTCATATTTGTTTACTTAAATGTGTACATTCAAATATTATCCAAGACCAAGTAGTACTTGACAATCATATTCATATATATCACTTGGAGTAAAACAATTGGTTTTACCTACTCTGCCAACATTGCAGAGAAACTTAAAATACTTTTGTGAAAACAAATGGATAGATTTTGAAAGAAGAGAATGTTAGTTCTTTTTTACAGACTTTTTGTATTGTAATGTGTTTTTTATGATAGAGAATGGCAATTTAGCTCAAAAAAATAATAACCTCAAGGAAAGGAGTAAATTTACCACTAACCACGAGCACTGTGCACTTAACGGTTACCTTACCTTTCAGTTAATAGATATAATTTATAAATGACAAAAATTGCCCTTGTCTTCAGATCACAGATACAAATTATAGTCATTATAAACATTACATATAATTCTGACGGAGAGGGAATTCCTCCTTGTGTATATTTTCATTGGATTGTACTAACTCTAAGCTCAGTCATTCCTGTTTTTCTGCCAAAGAAAATCATCAGAGAGATGCAGTTTTTTTTTGGGGGGGGGAACAACCCACAATTGTGAGTTTACTGTATCTGGGTTTACAATGGTTCACCAGGCCGTGTATCTACAGACAATTTATGTTTTGAAATCATTGCTATTTCTCTGTCCCTTCTTTGCTTCCTTTATACTAACATACTAATGAATAGATGAAAGGAAAAAGAGTAGAAAGCCAACAGGAAAATACAAGCAATAAAATTTCCAATCTATTTTGAATGACTAAAGTGCTAACCTGTGTAAGGTTTCAGAAACCTACAGTAGCATTGTACAAGAGAAAGACATTTTAAAGTACTTCTTCATAAATTGTGGGTCTTGCTTCCTGCTTCCTTGTCAACCACAAGGACAACACATTGCAGAACAAGTGTTTGTTAAGTGTGATCAATCTAAAACAAGGCATGAAATATGTTTATATGAAACATCTCCTTCAGTTAAAGGTAAATGAGTTCTGATATCACATTTCCTTCTGCATCCTAAATATCCAGAGCATTGGAATCCATAAGATTTCTCACCAGTGGTATATTGTGGTCATCATTCCTCATCAAGAGGGAAAGTATGGCTTCTGTGAAATAGTCAATTTATTTTGTAAACTGTAATGTGGTGCAAAAGAAATTTGTTTTGCATTTTAAAAGTAATTACTTGAGTCATCAACATAAATATTTTTGTAGTAGGGCCCGCAAAATATATTCTTCCTACTGTATTTGTGAAAGTACACATGCCAACCTACAAAGTTCTGGACAGTTCAAAGGCCCACAAGTGGAGAGGAATCCATCTGTTCGTTGAGTGACAGATTACTTTTGATTATTCAACAAGTTGACTCTTTCAAATTTTTCCTTAAAATTCTATTCCTTAAACATAGCACCACAAAAAGTTGCAAAAAAATTGAAGGGCTGATATTTTACATACTTCTACCACAGTGCTCAGAATAAAAATGAATGCAGTGTGGTGTGCTTTAGTCTCTATTGGCTCCAGATATCTTTCTTAAAAAGTGCTTTGTTGAAATAAACTCTTGCTGAAGAAAGCTGAGGAAGTTTCTATCAGGGTACACTGCACTATCTCCTCATATTGTGGAGGGTTTACCTTAGATAATTCACATATAAAAGAGAAGTATAAATACTATAACCTTGGAAGGTTGAAGTGAAAATTGAATGAGATAATGTATGTAAATCTTTTAATAAAAGGTCTTATATACATGTAAACCTGTTAATAAAATGTCTTATATACAATTCAATACTATTAATTATCACTAGTGGATAAACTGTGCTTTATTTCTTCCCTAAAATACTGATACATGGGGAGCTGTTTGAATATTGAGGAATTATAATGTAGGGATCACAGCAGCTATTATCCATTTATCAATTTTAATTAATATAATATATAAGATCTAACTTTAGTATATCTAATTATAGAAGCTATTACAAATGCAAACTCTCAATATACAATTTCATATTATGAGTTCATGACTTAAGAGCAGTATCAGCTGAACGTGGTGGCACATACATTTATTCTTAGCATTTGGAAGTTAGAGACAGGTGGATCTCTGTGAGTTCAAGGCCAGTCTGGTCTACAAAGGGAGTCCAGCATAGCTAGGGCTATTAAACAGAGAAACCCGGTCTTGAAAACTCAAAAGAGAGAGAGAGAGAGAAAGAAGTGTCTATTTAGCGAATGATATATACTTTTTGAAAGAAAAAATTTAAGCATCAAGATAGCCATTATAAAATCGTGATAATAATGTCTTCATGGCCATATATTTTAAGATTTATACAAGGGGGTGGTTGAAATATTTTTATTAAAAAACTAAACAAGTTTTCTTCTGTACTGTTTACTGTTGACTATGTATGTACACTAAATTTAACTCAGTCAGATCAGATTTTAATTTACAAAGTTTATAAGTATACTTTTTCAATAAAACATTTATGTGAATTTATAAAGCATGATTTGCAATTTTATCAATTACACACTTTCAGAGTCTTGGATTGCCATAAATCAGATCATATACTTTGTTTTCTGTGGTACACGGGCCTCAGATATGCTAGTCAACTCTATTCCAGGTATATGCACCACCAGCTCTTTTTAATTTTATTCTGGCCTCAAACCAAGAAACCTTCTGTTTTTACCTCCCAAATAGTTGAGACTGTTGGCGTGTATAATGACATCCTAACACCCACTGCTACATTATTCTTTTATACTCTTACCTTTACCCTGCATCCTATTTTTATAGGGTGGTGCCTTTTTAACTTTTGGAATAAGCTATTTATCAATCTGTGCCTCCTGGATAACAAAAAATAGATAGTGATGTTTACATGCTTAAGAAGGTTCAGAATCAACCTGCCTCTGTGTTTGTACTTAAAAGGGAAACTCTACTAGAGTTCTGAAAACCATGTTCTAAAAAATTGTTTTACATAATATGAACTAACTAAGAGCAGGGTGCAGTGTGACTTCAACATGTTCTTTTGTTTTGTTTTTATTGATTTTGAAATTTTTGGTTTTTAAAATATTTACTGTTCATTAGCTCTTTGAGAATTTTATATGATGTGTTTTGATCATTGCAAAATGTTCCTCCATCTCCGCAATTCAATTCAAATTTTTGAAAATTTATTTTTTCATTTATTCATTTTATATCCTGATGACAGCCCCTCCCTTCTCTCCACCTGTTTCCATTCTCCCACACTCTCTTCCCTTTCCTCCTTCCCCTTCCCCTCAGAAAAGGTGACACCCTACCTCTATCAACCCACTCCGCCTATTGAAGTCACATGTGGACTAAGATGTGATCCTCTTACATTGAGGCCAGACAAGGCAGCCCAGCTAGGGTAAGGTGATCCACAAGCAGGTAATGAAGTCCATGTCAGGGAGTCTCTCTCTCTCTCTGTCCACTTGGTAGGGGATCTACATGAATGATTACTTAAAATGTGTAAGTATGCCTTTTGTTTTTGAGTAAAATTTCAAAATTAGGTACAAAGATCACAGTATTTTCCTTGGTGTAAATTGGAGATAGAATATGTGTTGAATATGATTTGCAGTTACAAGACAGTATAATGAAAATGATGTGATTTAATTAATTCAACTCATATCAGCATTTCTGGCAGACCCTGCTTACAAGAATGTCCAGAGATGGATTAAAAAACTGTTGTACATCTACACAATAGAATACTATTCAGCTATCAGAAACAATGAAATCATGTAATTTGCAGCCAAATGGATGGAACTAGAGAAGCTCATTCTGAGTGAGCTAACCCAGACTCAGAAGGATGCACATGGCATCTATTCACTTATAATCGGATTTTAGCCATACAGTACAGGATAACTACTATACTGCAACCAATGCACCAAAGGGAACAGGAACATAGACTTTGTTTCCTGTCAATGAGACACTTTGCCCTGTTGGTGCTGCCTTGTAGGTCCCCAGTGTATGAGGAGGCTCCTGGCCCTCATATGACTGCTGAACTGGGGTGGGGGACTGTTTGTACAGACACTCCACTCCAGAGGAGTGGGATGGAAGGGATAGGAGATAGAGGATAGGAGGGCGGGACTGGGAGTACCCCAGTCTGTGATGAATATGTAACCTGAAGTAATAAATAAATATTAAAAAAACAAGAATGCCCAGAGATGGAAAAACATTGAGGGTCTACATTTTATGTATTAGTTTTCAATATATTTATGGTAATCTCTAAGATCCTTCAACACTGCATTACTTTTATACAATTTCTCATTCTCCTTAGTGCTAATTCCTTCTCCATGCCTAATTCAGAATTAATTAATAGGTCCAGAAAAATATTCTTTTTTTTAGTTTTCATTGTATTTTTATTTTTACAAAGACTTCATAAGATATTTACTCACTGCTCAAATTTTAAATGAAATGACTGAGTCTTAACAAATATAAATTCTGGGCAACATCATTAAAAATCAAGGCAGAATTTATACTTAAAATATGAGAGAAAGCTATTAATATTAATAATCTCAAGGACAACTTAATTAGGTTTTAAAGGAGAGCCACCAGGAATATTTTACAGAATTGTCTAAACACACATAGATAAAATCGAGGATAAACAAGACACAGGTTACTTGTAATTGGTGACGCTGCTCAGAAATTCCATGATAATATGGTTAAGCTTAAGTTGGAGAAAATGCCCTTTATTTTTGCTGAGATCCAAATGTTTAAATTTTTTTCTTTGTGAAAAGGTTGAATGAAAAAATGAAACAGCATTTACCATAAGGTTCTAGACAGCAAGATATTTTGGAACATGTCAGACAAATGTGAATTCATCTGTGCTCTTACAAGCATAGTATCATTGATTAGATTTGTATGTTCCTCAAACTCAGTCTCTTATCTCTGCCATATAACACAAATTCATTTTATCCTTTGTACTCCCACTTATAAATATTTATTTGTCCGTCCTACTTCTAGAGGCTTTAGGTGTATTAGCAGAAAGCAATGGTATCAAACTTTTGAAGCTTATAGTCTATTAAAGTTATATGGATTGGTTCACATTGATGTTACACATAATAGTTACTACAAGAAGGGTAATATTGAAATTTGATAACCTAGATGATGAAAACCATGTCAAAGAGATGAAATATTAGCAAAAGAGATTGTGGAATGAAACATGACTTATAAAGAGGAAAGTGTAGAAATGGTAAAATTTCAAATGTGATAGCAACTTCAGTATCCTTTGAGAGATAGATGTACATTAAATTATCAGCTGGAACTTTCTGATGCCATGTTATGTAGACTACACTCAACAATATGAAAAGGTTTATTAACTATCAAATTTTGGGAAAAATATTTAATTTTTAAAATGTTTATTTTTACGGATGAAATAATTGCTGTGTATGTCTATCTGCTTATCTACACATCTATCAAAATCTATCAATCCATCTATCTATAATCTATCTCTATCTCTCTATCACTATCATTTTTCTGTCTTTTATATCATCTATCTTTCTATCATATATGTATCTATCCATCCATAGATAAAGACACACGTACACAGCTATACATGCACATACAGGTGTTGGGGCATAATAAGAAGGATCAGTAATTCATAGTTAAATCCCTAAAATGAAATTGGCATCATTGGCTCTGAAAGTGTGTATTCATGGGATCTTGGTAAAAAATGTTTACATTAACTCTAAGCCAGAGGAAAATTACAATAAGTTGAAGAAATATACACATTTTAAAATAAAAGTTAAAAGATTCTCAGATATAGTCCCTTAATTCACATAGTTCCAATGATTCTTCTTAATTTGAAACACCACTTGCTTCAAAAATAAGAACATTTTAGCTTGCTTATTCTGATATATGCAAATGTCTTCTGAACTGTCTGCCTGGCTAAGGCATCTAGGAGATAACAAGAAATACACAAGATCAATCTGTGGCTGTCAGTCTCTCCACACCTGCCAAGTAGTAGAGTGTGCTTTTCAGCTAGCTGTTCTAGAATTTAAAATTCCAAATAATCAATTAATGGTTAGATA
>CAJQZJ010030126.1:104370-128799 GCA_907164525.1 Lophiomys imhausi | reverse complement strand
GGGGGGGGAAGAAAAGGGAAAAATGATTATATTATGAACATAAAAAAAGCAAGAGCCAGGCATGGTGGTGCATGCCTATAACCCCAGTACTTGGGAGGCAGAGACAGGCAGATCTCTGTGAGTTTGAGGTGAGCCTGGCTTACAAATCAAGTCCAGGACAGCCAGGGCTAAAACACAGAGAAAATCTGTCTTGAAAAACAATAGTATAAATGTTCTGCACAAGTTTTAATATTTCAAATGCCTCTGGATATTCCAGCAATAAAGGTAACATGTTCTTTAATAGAACTTTTTGTTTGCCTACTTTGACACTAAAATAATACATTTTTGAGGAAGACTCCTTTTAAAAATATTACAGAAAGAGGAAATAACAGATAACTTTGTGAATTGTGGTTATTTCTCCTTTAGGAAGGCCATTTACCTTCCAGAATTTGACCCTATGCTTTAAGATCGGGCTTATGTTACACATGTCTCAGTCTGTGATTCAGAGGATAGAGACCTGATTCAATTGAGCTTGGAGTTAGTCAGACACTAAGCGTTCTGCCAAAGATAAGCTCTATGTTCTCTGCTCATCTAATGACATAGGAGCTAAGAATATCACAATTCACTGATTGACTCACTCTTCTCCCTAATTGTGATTTTTTGCAACAAATACAGCTGTATTGAGAATATTAATTTGATATCTCACATTTGCAAAGTAAATTATTGGTAGTGTCAATTTCAGATCTGTATTTCAAATTTCTGGCTTACATATCTAATGATGCAGATTAAAAGTATGTAAGAACAATTTTTTTAAAAAACAGAAACATGTTCTTAGTTTTGTGACCTTGTGTACTTTTGAAATAAAATGAAGAAAGAGAAAAAAGAAAAATCAAAATAAACAAATAAATAATAATAATAATGATAATAATAATAAAAGCAATATTTTTAAAATATGATGGGTCAAAAATACAGGGGGGAAGGCCTTTACTAGGAAAAAAGAAAAAGGATGTAATTTTATTGGAGAATTTTTTTAAAGTAACAGTTGAATGTTCATTTGAAAAGTTATCAACGTTTAGGTAAATGACTATGAAAGGAAAGGAAAGAAGTTAAAGAAAAGTAAATATTTTAACAATTTATTACTTTATAGCATACAGAAGATTTTACATATGTGCAAACCTAATTTTTATGATAGTATTATTTTGAAGAATAAATTTTGCACCAGGTATTGGTGAGAAACTTAAGAAACAATTTCCCATTTCTTGTATGACAGGCACAAGGTGTTATGAAGAATAACAGACTGAGGGCTAATATCGAAAATCTACAAAGAACTCAAGAAATTAAATTCCAAGAAACCAAATAATCCAATCAAAAAATGGGGGACTGAGCTAAATAGAGAATTCACAAAGGAGGAATCCCTAATGGCCAAGAGACACCTGAAGAAATGCTCAACATCCTTAATCATCAGAGAAATGCAACTCAAAGACGACTCTGAGAGTCCATCTCACACCTGTCAGAATGGCTAAGATCAAAAGCTCAAATGACAGCACATGCTGGCGAGAGTGTGGAGAAAGGAGTACCCTACTCCATTGCTGGTGGGAGTGCAGGCTTGTGCAACCACTATGGAGGTCAGTATGGCGATATCTTAGAAAATTTAGAATAGCTTTGCCTCAGGACCCAGACATACCACTTCTGGGTATACATCCACACGACTCCTTATGGAATCATAAGGAAGTTTCCTCATCTATGTTTATAGCAGCCTTATTTGTAATAGCTAGAAACTGGAAACAACCCAGGTGTCCCTCAACTGAAGAATGGATTAAAAAACAGTGGTACATCTACACAATGGAATATTACTCAGCTATCAGAAACAAGGAAATTATGCAATTTGCAGCCAAATGGATGGAACTAGAGAAGCTCATCCTGAGTGAGCTAACCCAGACTCAGAAGGATGCACATTGCCTCTATTCACTTATACTAGGATTTTAGCTATGTAGTACAGGATATCTATACTACAACCAACGCATCAAAGGGAACATTGACATAGACTTTTTACATTTTTATTTATTTTTTTTTTGTTTGTTGGTTTGTTTTTTAGTTTTCCCTCCCTGGCAATGAGACACTTTTCACTGGTGGTGCTGCCTTGTAGGCCCCCAGTTTATGAGGAGGCTCTTGGCCCTCATATGACTTCTGAACTGGGGCAAGGGACAGTTATGTAGGGACACTCCACTGCAGAGGAGTGGGATGGAAGGGTTAGGGGGTAGAGGATGGGAGGGTGGGCCTGGGATGGGTGGAAAGAGGACAATATGATGGAGATGTAACCTTAAGCAACAAATAAATAAATTTATTTATTAAAATAAAAAGAATAACAGACTGGAACCTAAAACATAATGTCTTATTTTGTTACTATACTTAATACTTTATTACTAGTAAACAATTACTAATACCAAGAAATAGACATTGGAAAGAAATGATGTGACAATTGGCCATGGCATTAGTGTTGCTAGTTTTATGTCCACAGGACACAAGGTAGAGTAATTGAGAGGAGGGAGTATCAACTTTAGAAAGGCCTCTTTAAGACCATGGTGTCTCCTCAGAGCTCAGGGAACCCCACAGAAGCAGATGCAGAAACAGTATAAGAGGCAGAGGGAATATGAGGACACTAAAGAAACAAGGCCTTCTAAATCAACATGAGTAAACTCACATGAATTCATAGAGAATGAGGAAGCACACATAGGGCCTTCATTGGTCTAAACCATGTTCTCTGGGCTTTCATTTCAGTAGCCAGGTTAATGTTTTTATGGGATTCCTGGGGGTGAGTACGTCTTTGATTCTTGTGAATTCTCTTGGGCTATTTCCCTTTTGTTGGTTTGTCTTATGCAATTTTATTGTGATACTTTTTATCTTATTATATTTTATTTTGTTATATTTTTTGAATGAATGAATGAAAATTTAGCCAATAGGGTAAAAGTTAACAATTGAACTGTGATTCATACCTGTTGGGAGACTGAGAATAAGTTGTCTCCAATGGAGTGACACTGGGTACATCAACCACTGTAGGGCAATTCTCATGGTCACTAGTTGACTAATACAATGGACTTCACAGTTTTTTTTTTGTGTGTGTGTGCTTTATTTGGTTACAGTTTTGTGTGTGTGTGTGTGTCTGTGTCTGTGTATCTTTTCTCCATTTTTGAGTAGTGTTTGCCTTCTTGGTTTATTAAGTTGATTTTGAGAAAGAACTTAAGGTTGGGTGGGTAGGGAGGGGGGATCTGGAACAGCTTTGGGGAACAGAAAATATAATAAAATATATTTAATATATTTAATATAATTTTTTAAAAATCAGGCTGTAGGCAAGCCGGTAATGAATTTAGTTAGTAATTCATGTGGGAGGGCCTAGCCCACTGTGGGTGGGGCCATTCCTGGATTGGTGGTCCTGGGTTCTATAAGAAAGCATGCTGAGGAAGTCATGAGGAGCAAGCCAGTAAGCAGCCCATCTGCCATGATTTCTGCATCAGTTTCTTAAAGAAGATGTATTAACAACTGTGAATATTTGTGACATTTAATTTAAATAATACCTGAACATGGCTTTTTGCAACTGAGTAAGGACCAAAAGCAGATTTCTTTCTTTTTTTGTTTTGTTTTTATAAATAAATTTATTTATATGTTGCTTCAGGTTACATCTCCATCATATTGTCTTCTTTTCCCCCTTCCCAGCCCTGCCTTCCCACCCTCTACCCCTAACCCTTCCATCCCATTCCTCTGCAGTGGAGTGTCCCTACATAACAGTCCCCCGCTCCAGTTCAAAAGTCATATGAGAGCCAAGAGCCTCCTCGTACACACAGTTTTGATTTTGATCTATAATAATGAAATATACAAAACAAACCACTGAGTTTGTAATAAAATTATAAAGAAGCAATTAACTGTATACATCAAATATTAACTGAATACATCAAATACTTTACTGATTTCCTATCAAAAGAAAAGTAAATATTAAAGCAATGGTTTGCAATTGGGGACAATTTTTGATGCGCTGTATTCATTATACAAAAACTAAATTCATAGCTAGCAGTGAGTGCTGTTGCTAGCTTCTAAAAGACAGAACCCTACAATCCACTGTTCAAAATGTCAGAGTCCAAGGTGACTAAATGTATCTTATGCATGTTAACTAACTAAACACTTTTAAATGGATTTATTTTGTTATTGAGCTATAAAAATGCATATGTACAATATGAATCAATATACCAAACACAGAGATAACTCTCTTGGATTTTCCTTCTTGACTGTTTATCTATAACATTTGAAAAGATTAGCTAACATATGGGTATATTAAATATATATTATACTACACTACACTATGATTCAGTAGGTTAACTACACTATCTTTGAATAAATTCTAATGTAAGCATCATATAATTTTAATAGACACTAGGTTAATTCTAATTTGCATTGCAGGTACAGAATTACAGAAACTTGGTGAAAGCTTATGCTATGTGAAGATTTAACCTGATGTATAGAAAATTTCTGACTGTCATCCTTGGAACATAACAAAATTCATTTTAGAAATATAATCAATTACAAAGTTTATGGTTTATTAAATACTTAACTAAACAATAATCTTTATGTTTCAACTCAGTTTACATGCTTTAAAAATGAGTAGGGGTGTAGTGAGAAAAAGTTAAATTGTTTTCTACCACTTTATTTTTCTCATGAAGGACATTTGAGACTATGCTATCTGTTTCCCTTGTTTCCTAAGTTGAAGGACTATTGTTTTTTTGTTTTTGTTTTGACTACAAGTAGTCCTATAGACTCAGATTAATGGAGAGCTACCAGTATAATTTTTCATTCCATGTTTTAGTTTTAGGGTCCTGGAAGTTTATGTGAGAAGAGGCAGACAGACACTGCCTCAGAGTTACACAACTGAAAGGGAATTCCTTGTCCACCCTGATAATCCACTCAGTCCAATAGGATGAATGGACCAATGGTATGAAACAATCAAAAATTTTATGAAGTTTCTCTCCAGCTACAATTGTACAAGACATGAAAAACAATATGAGGCAATATTTTGCACAACTGTCAACAAAATTCTGTTTTTATTCAAATTGTAAGAAAGTTCAATTTTTCACATTTAAAAATGTTTTTTTCTAAATGGCATAAGAAAAGATTAATTAACTAAAACTACCTTTTATTTCCTTACAAATAAGAACACAACCAATAATGGTAACAAATGAAATACTAGTTATTCTCCAAAAAAAAAGCAACATCGTAAAAAAGGACAATGAGCAGACACAATATTTGTTTGGATTAGATTCAGCTTCAGTAGACTGAAATTAGTACACAATACTCAAAATCAAAACTGCTTTCAAAGCAGACAAGAGTATACATGTTTAAAATTCCATCTAATAAAAACTTTGAAGTAAAAGATGAAAAAAACATAACAGCTCATGGATAAAAATATCAGCTGACTATATTAGCATCACAAAATAAAATATGAAAGAAATGTTTTAAGATTGTTCCTGTCATTTCTAATGTTTCAGTTTCCCTAAAGAATTATGAAAGCAAATGTTGAGAATACCAGTTGTTAGTTAATAGAAAAAAAGGTATACAATTCTACAATACTAATGTCTTTATAGCCTTAATTGATATACCTATAGTCTTCTAAAGCCATCAAGTCTTGTAAAGTGCACAAACATATGCAGACTCACAAGTCTGAATAAAATGCAAATGGTCGATAGCCATGTAAATAGATCAATGATTACAAAGATGGATTGAAGAGACAAAAACGAGCTCTACTATTACTCATGCATGAACTTCCTGACTATAAGAATAATTATACACTAGAACTGGTTAATTGAGGGAAGTTGAAGAATCTTTTTCCTTGCAGAATCAATAGATACCCATTTATTTTTGATGACTTAGGTGTAGCACTGCCTGGAATTCAGGGGATGGGTGGAATGACCTTTGCTTCTATTTAATCATTTTGTCAGTATTCAAGAATGAGTTATACAGATCATGTGATATATTTTGGGATGTAAAAATCACATTTGAGAAAACATAATCATGTGAGAACCTGAAGGTTTATGTCTTTCATGAACTGAAGTCTTAGATATTCAACTGTGATTCAGAACCACAATGCAGCCAGAATACAGGGAAGTTATAAGTAGAGAGCAAGCCGAAATATTCTTGTGTATGAGTTTTCTGTTATGAAGGAAGTAGTATAGAGATGCATTTACCAGAGGTATTATTGGTGTCTATTTTAGCCTTCTACTATATAAAAAATGTACTTAAAAAGAAAAGAAGAGAAGAAATGAGAAAAGGAGAGAATCGAGGAAGGAAAAGTCAGAGAAAATTAAGTAAGTGATTAGATAGCAGCAAATGAACCCTCAGAAAGTTCCATCCTCTGCAAGAATGCAACTATTTCTTAAATGAAGGTAGGTAGAAGGCAGAACACCATAAATGTACACAACATCTCTAAATAATCACAGGGTTCTAGTGTATAGTTCAGCATGTTTTAAGGGAGACCTACAAAACAGCGCCCACTAGATGTAAATGCAATTGGTATACTAAAAGAAGCTGTATGCAATAGGGTGTCTAGGCATCATTAATGTACTGTTAAGAGTGACAATAAGGAATTTTGAAAGTTTTTATTATAATCTCATGACAAATGGTTAAAGAGATAGGTTTAGCCTGATTTAAAATCCATATATGTATATATATACATGATTTAAAATACATATATATGGATATATGACAAAATTACATTGTACTGTATTATGAGCTATTTTATGTTTCTATGCATCAATTGAAAATAAATGCAAACATTATTTTATCACTGATCTCAGTCCTTTCTTCAATCCTTAAAGCTCTATGGTCTTTGTATTGGAATCTATCCTCGTTTCATGTGCATATTTCTTTTACTGATTTCACTATCACCACCCATTGCCTCACCATATGCGGTTACAGAAATGCATTCCTTGACCTTCTATTTGTCGCCTTTCTTTCACTAGCTGCCTCAAGAATTTAAAAAATTATCATACTTTAAGAATTAGTGCCTTGCAAACGACCCACTGATCTTGTTTTCTGTACTGATCTCAATTCTATCCTTGAAGCATATTATACTGTAATAATACCTGTACTTCTATTCTACTATGTACTGAACTTTCACACTTCTATGTTTAGAATCTGCTAAATCCTTCCAAATGAGCTGAATTAGTACCTTTTTTTTTCAAAAAATTTCTGCACTACATGCTGCATTCTAGGTAAATTTTATTTATCTTATAAATTCCTGGCAAATATAATTACTCTATCAGTATATTTCTCCATCATTTAAGAATTATTTATAAGCACCAATTATCTCAAATAATGGATACTTTCATTTTTCTCATAACATTTTAAAATTTCTAAACTGCTAGTTTTATATCTTTGCCACTGTTCTATATCTATGTCTAACATACACTATTTTTAACAACATATAGCCTAAACACTAGGCTTCTGTGCAGTTTTCATTGCCTCAAATTATAAAGTCAGACTACACTAAACTAGATTTTCAGTGCTGGAATAGTGATGCTACAACTCATCTAACTCTATTATACATTGCTCAAAATAAACTTATAATTGCATATATTAAATGCACCTCAATAATGTGAAAAATAGTAGTAAGTCTTCCACACACTGAACTCAATGTCTAGTATAAATCTTGATATATGGAAATATGTGGGACATCTAGAAATATAGGAGATTCATCTTTTGTTAATGCTTTTAACATTTGAACCATATCATGATGACTAAATAAAAGCAGTTTCTTTTAGGTAGGCCATTTTTCCTTTCAAATAGGCACAGTCTTCTAGCTGTCTAGTGAGGAAGAGTTTATTGACCAATTCAAGGAAACATAATACCAGAGTTAATTCAAGTTTCTTGGAAATGATGTGTTCTTAATTGCTTTTTGTTGTTTTTTTTTTTTTTTTTTTTTTGTCATGAGGAGACAACCAGGCTACATGAGCAACAAACTGATTATGCATGGATGGAGTTTAGCACTGTAATCAAACTAACTTACAACAAAGTTAATCTGATAATACATATTTAATGCTGTGCATTATCGATGTGCTACACAGTAATTAGACATAAATGGTAAACACTTCATGTGAAAGGCAAATTGATGTTACTTTTTCATGACTGAACCAAACATCTAGTTTGGGAATGAGAAAGATGTCCTAGTGATGTCTTTTTAGCACTAGGAAAACAATCTTTTGGGGGAGAAGCAAGAGTAAAATCCTTTTGCCTGAGGAACATCCTTCCCTGCCAGAACATCTTCAGATATATGACTCATATAAATAAAAGCAATAACCTTAAAAACTCAGATAATATGTATTCGTGTCTCATCCAAAATATGTCATAAATATATGTTAACTTTCATTTAAGTAAACTTGAGAGAATCAATTTGGATTGACCAGGATAGGCAATAAGACACAATGTTTCTCTAGGGCACAATCAGGATTCTACCTTTTCAAGAGTCTTATTGAATAGAAACCATGAAAACACAGAAGACTGAGGCTGGAGAGATGGGTCAGGGCCTAAGAGAGTGTGCTTATCTCAGAGAGGATCTGAGTTCGGCTCCCAGCACATAATTAGGGCAGTTTATAATTGTTTATAACCCTAACACCTGGGAGAATATGATGCCTATGGAAAGGCACTTACACTGACCTGCCTTCTCCTAGTATTATTTACACAATAATTAAAATGAACAAGGCACAAAACTAAATGTGTCTTCCATCCCCTTCTTTGCTTGATTGTGACATTCTCTTTTAAAGTGTGGCAAGAGAAGGTGGGCAAATTTGTGACACTTCAATAATGTCAGCTTTTTCATTTTTCCTATGTAATGAAATTATAGTAATATAGGATTGTAGTCAATCAATGTAGCCATGTTTCTGTTTATTAGAACATTATATTATTTTTCTTTATATACTTTGGCAAATGAAAAAAAAATCTTGCAAATATGAAACATCAAGTTGTTGACTATCGTTGCCAGCATAATCTTTTTAAATCTTATTTTTAAAGTCAGGTTTAAAATACTTTAGGGAATGCAAGACAGGAAAATTCTCATTTAAACATATCTCCAATATGCATCTAGGTTTCAAAGTATGTATATGGAAAACATGGGATCTCTTTGCTTCAAGTTATTGTATAGTATGGACAATGTATATTTTTCTACTAAAATTATGTAAATCTGGTCTAGGTAGGAGAAATGAGCCACTTACAGTTCTGATATAGTAGCAACTTATGCTATATTGCATTACATTCCCTACTTTCTGGTCTACATTACAGCCAAAATAGATGTATTTAAAATTGTTACATTACATCTTGCTTTCCATTTTGACAAAGTGGGGGACAAAAAACCAAGTTAAATTTTGCTCGGCAACTTAGTAATTCCAGAAGTTTCCTAACTGTTGTGTGAAAGCTGACTTTGACCTGGCTCATCACTTCCTATGCTTTAGACCTCTAAACATGCAGCTAGGCCTCCATCTATTTATTTTTCAAACACTGTGTGTCTATTCCATTTTTCCTTCTCTGTCTATTTCATACATTCTTATTTTTAGAATATATTTGTTAAGTTGTTACCATGTGTGTATGTGTACACATAGGATAAGTGTGATCAGCTCCTCATTTCAAGTAAGGGAACAATAGACATGCATGTTACTCACAAGAATTTACAAATAACAAAGCAAACTTAACAATGTTTATTTTTTGCCACAAGAGGATTTTTGTGAATGTGTTGCATTGATACATAAAGTTGTATGATGATAGCAAAAAGTCAGCACAAAAATATCAAGCTTTAATCCTATTGTAAGTAAGCATGTCCAGGTCTAAAATACACAAAACTGTGATGAAGACATGAACCATCCACAGAAATATGACTTGTGTACATCAATACAGGTTCTTTAATATTTACAGAAAGTATGGGGAAATAAAATGGTAGTTACATAAAAAAAAATTTACTTGATATTTGTTTCATTTTTAAGACAGTCCATCACAGATGTGTCCTAGGCTGGCCTTTACTGGCTATGTACTCAAGGATATTCTTGAACTCCTGCTGCTTCTGACTACACCTGAGTGCTGAGATTACACAAATGAGGAAATATGCCTGGTTTTCATAGTGCTGGGAATAGAGACCAGAGCAGCATGTAGTGTAGACAAGCACCCTGCCACCTGAGCTACATATTCAACCCCTTGAGATGTTGTTTTGAGTATTGGGTTTGCTATTTCAAGATATCTAATATTGAATAACCTATATTTTAAATTCTGTTTTTGTAAAGAGAGTACACTATCACTAATACTTATCTCATGAGATGTAGTGATTCAATGAGATAATAAATACATAGTTCCTGACATAATATTCAGCACAGGTTAAGTACCAAGCAAAAGAAAAGTCTTCTATTTACCTATGGATCTTGAAAAAGATCCACAGAAGTATAACCTTTAGAACACTCAGTTTATTTCATCCATAATATGGCAATAAAAGAGCTACTTAATGGGGCCATTATGATGATAAAATACATGGAATTTCATGATGCTCAGTGAATGACCTATCTACAAATGCACATGTTTATACGTAAAAGCAAAGTAGCTAAAGCCTGCCAGAAAAAAAAAAAAAAAAAAAGAACTGGAACCTGGAACTTAAAAATCGAGTCATCTCAGTATTAAACAGAGATATACACTACAAAGTCCATTACCCAAAGTAAGAAACTACTTTTTTATAAGATCATTGAAAAGAGACATATCTAAAATTTCTACGAAAATGATTTTCAAACTAAATATATCCAAGGTACCTGAATTAGGGCCTCACTGAGCAACTCTTCATTAATCTCCAAAATAATGTTCTTTATTTCCTCGTATGCCATGCGGTAAGATCCCAGGAAGATAGCTAAAATAAAATTATATTTTATTAAATACAGAAATGTATCAATATTTAAGAGTACTAATGTATTCTAATTACCATTTTATAGACTAAAATGTGACATTTTTGTTGCTAATATACAGAATTATAAGTTGTTTCTGTTTGATGGAGTATTCTATCTCTATAGACAAAGTAATCTTTTATCTCATAGGTTATAGCATTTACAACTGACATATACACATGTACAAAATAAAATTCCTACTCAGATCTCTCATAACTCTATGCTTAAGCATTTTATATTAAGCTAATATAAAATGGCCCTCCAAAACTTAAAAAAAGATTAGTTTAAGATGGGCTTTTAATTCAATCAAGATTTTAAAGTCAGTTTTTTTTAACATTTATTACTTCAGGTTACAGCTCCATCCAAGTGTCCTCTTTCTGCCCCTCCCAGTCCCGCACTCCCACCCTCTACCCACTAACCCTTCCATCCCACTCTTCTGGAGTGGAGTGTCCTTACATATCAGTCCTCCGCTCCAGTTCAGCAGTCATATGAGGGCCAAGAGCCTGCTCATACACTGGGGCCTACAAGGCAGCACCACTAGGGCAAAGTGTCTCATTGACAGGAAAAAAAATTATATGTTCATGTCAATTTTTAAGATATATCCAACATAGTATATGTCAAGAATGACAATGAAGTAAACAGTGCTCTATTTTTCTCAGCCTCAGTTTAAAAATATTCAGTAGAAAGCTGTAGAAATAATTGGTGAGTTTTATATTGTTATTTTGAGTAGCACCATGAAACTGCATCCAATCTCACTCTTTCTCTTACATCTCAGTACATTTGAAAAATTCATGCTACTTGATCCTAATCATGTGCTGACTGTTATGGCTTAGACATGATATGCTTCTCCAAAGAACTTTCATGCTACCTAATTGCTCTAATGGAAATTTGGACGTGGAGCTTTAGAAGTAACTGGTTCACAAGAGATTTGACTAATCCATTGATGACTTCAAATAGAATTTACTATTGATACTTTGAATACATTGCTGAATGTGATAATAGAATATGAGATTGGATTCAAAAAAATTCAATCACTGAGGACATGATCTGAATGGGATATCCTTGCCCTCAAACTCTTCCTCTCTGGAACACTACTTCTTGATAACTATGAGGTGAGCAGCATCAGCCCACCATGCTGCTTTGCTGTTTATTTTATTATAGTATTTATTTATTACATCAAGTTACATCTCCATCATAGTGTCCTCTTTCCACCCCTCTCGGTTCCACCCTCCCACCCTCTCCTCCATCTCCTACCCATCCCACTCCTATGATGTGGAGTTTCCCTACATATCAGCCCCTCTCAGTTCAACAGTCATATGAGGCATAAGAGCTTCCTCTTGCACTGGGGGGGTACATGGTAGCACCCCTAGGGCAAATTGGCCCCTTGATAGGTGACAAAGTCTATGTTCCTGATCTTTTTGGTGTGTTGGTTGTAGGATAGTTATCCTGTACTATATGGCTAAAATCCAATTATAAGCGAATAAATGCATGTGCATCTTTCTGAGTCAGGATGAGCTTTTGTAGTTACATCTATTTGGTTACGAATTGCATGGTTTCCTTATTTCTGATAGCTGAGTAGTATTCCATTGTGTAAATGTACCACAGTTTTTTGTTTGTTTGTTTGTTTGTTTTGTTTTGTTTTTATCCATTCGTCAGTTGAGGGACATCTGGGTTGTTTCCAGTTTCTAGCTATTACAAATAAGGCTGCTATTAACACAGATGAGGATATATCCTTGTGGTTTGATGAGGAATCATTTGGGTGGCTACCCAGAAGTGGTATGGCTGGGTCTTGAGGTAGAGCTATTCCAAGTTTTCTTTGATGCCAAAAGCAACAAATAGGACCAACCATAGAGTAAACCCTATAAAAAAAATGAGCTAAAGTAAACCTTTTCTCTTTTTTGTTGGCCTATTCTAGTATTTTTTTTAACAAAAACAAAAAGTTTCCTAACACAATAGCCTTTTGAGATATCAGATTGGCTATGAAATATGACATTGCTTACTTTAAAGCAGCTTATTTAATTGTTAACAGTGTCCCAAAGGCAAAGGAGTACTTATGAAAGCCCCTTTAATATACAAAGTAGAAGCTGTCAGGTTTTTTTTGTTTTTTTTTTTTCAATATATAATTTCATATCATCACAAGAATAGTGACACAGGTATAATGACATATTCTGAGAAAAGATACCATATTCATATAACTTTTCTTTCAAGCAATATTGTTATAATCACATTGTTTTATTTTTACTGTTAAGGTCTTACTCTAATTTATAAAACTTTCTCTCTCTCCCCCCCTCCTCTCTCTCTCTCTCTTTCTCTCTCTTTTTGTGTGTGTAAAACAACATATATAGCCAAGGTTAATTACTCCCTGTAGTGTCAGTCATCCACTGGACATTTTGGAATAGATCCCCAACAAATATGGTGGGAGAACACTTAACTTCAAAAGAAAAGAACTGAAGTGCCCGACTAATCAGTGGGCTCTGCATTCCTATTGATCCTCAGGTGAAGAACTACTAGTTTCTTCATATACTGATTCATTTCCCTGTCAACCTTTACTTGAGAAGAATTCAACACATTTTACCTAGAATAGCATACAATTACACAGATGGTATTTTTAAATAATACATTCCATTCTATTTTCAATTAAGTACACTACTTAAAAGAATATAGATATACTCTGAGAGATAGAACCTGAACATACCTAATAGTGAATTTTTATGAAAAGTTATGCATGACTGCACTGGTAGCAAAACAATATTAATATTCACTATCTAAGAAAATGTTTCCCTAGACATGTGGACTGAATGAGAATTCTAAAACTGAAATAAACCTTATGGACACATATTAACCAGATAATAAGAGCACAGTGTCCAGCAAAAAAAAATCATGGAACAACAACTTTATGCAAAAATATTATCATTGCAGTAGTGCACAAATACTTGATATCTGTTAGTAGACCAGTTTTTTTAGTTACACTTTGCCTGATACCAGAATGATAAGGTGTTTACTTTAATCTCATTCTCAAATAACACCCACAGTATTCTTTTTGCAATTAGAAATGTAGGCTGTGTGAAAATTACTCACACAGTGATTTAGGATCATTAGTATCTAAACACCCTTCTGTAGTGATAAAAATATTCTAAACCCGAGAATGACAAAGTAAAACTTAGAGACTTGTTTAAGTGAACATGAATTTAACTATCCAGCTACATTACCAACACATTTAATGGCTAAATTTTTAGTTAAAGGCTTGGATCAGCAACCAGTTTTAAAGTGCAGTGGGTAACAATTTTACCAGCTCATAATACAATTATTTTAAACAAAAGAATGGGACAAAAGGAACTGTCCAAATTGACTAGGGAATACTTTTACAAAATATGAATCTCAGGCCTAGTCAGAAAAAAATAATAATGAAAATAAAGTTACTTTTTCAATACTAATTTATATTATCTTTCATTATGTTCTTATGTAAGATTTACTAACAATACTTTCTAGTGCTCTAGAAAACATAGGTTTCAGCAGGTTAAATGGTGTTCAACTAGTATTTTCTTTTTGGTTAAGTGGCAAAAGGCAACCTGGGTTATGTTTTTTATAGAATCTTATTTTTAACAGTGTTTCTGGTCAAAGTTGTAAGATTGTTTCCATTGAATAAGCCATCATCATCACACCTATGCAGAACATATTACATACATAGATTCTGTGCTGTTTTGGGATCCAAAATTCTCAATTCCTTCGATTTCTTCTTTGGAAGAACAATCTTATGTTCTTCTGCAGCATCTGGATTCCTTTGACCTGAAAGAAAAATGTTGATTCATAAACAATTTCTAATCCAAGTACACAAAATAACATTAGTAAAGTATGTTAACTACATTAATAAATGTGATTCTGAAATCAATAAACATGTTTATTTCATTAGCACAGGGAAGAGGATAAGCATAAAAGAATAGACCTGTTTAGAGGATTCTCTAAAAATTAAATATCAGCATTTAAGCCAAAAAGATAAGCCAAATAGACCTAAAAATCAATTGCTGAGTCTTCCCTAATATGACATAAATTACTCATTTTCAGGTAACTGAAGCAGCATTGGAATTAAATATATAGTAAAATCTAACTAATTTGGACCAATTGAGGAAAGAGGAAGACATGCTTTCTCTCCTGAAGACATGCTAATGTTAAGAGATTTGTTTAATTCAGTGAAACAGTTTTAAAGCCCCTAATGTAACTTTAGTTGCTAAACAGGTTGTAACAACAACAACAACAACAACAACAGCAACAACAACAAATCCCCCTCACTGAGACATAGTTGAAGAGTAGGTTTGAAGTATTTATAAGTTGTAGAAGAGTACCACCCATTGGCATACATAAAATATACACTCATACCCCTAAAGGTGGCAGTAATTTGAATGTGTAAGTTTTGTCTTAGTTACCATTTTAAAAAGTTTTCCCAGAACAACATATTTACTGTTTCTCCAAATGGTTGAAATGATTGAAACAACAAGGAGTGTGGCATCAAGGAGAGGCATTCGCCCTGTTACTCCTTGAAAAACACTAGTCAAACCTGTGGCTGTCTGCTAAGGAAAAGAAGCATGGAGTGAAGTGTCCAAGTCGTATATGCAGAAACACCCCAGCAATTGAGTTCAAGTACTGCTGGTTTACCTTTTCCATGATAAATACAAGGTTGGAGGCAATCATGTTAGACAGGCAAAGTGGACTTTCTTCTTCAGTCAAGGGCTATTCTCATGCTCAAACTCAGGCTCCTGAATTTCATCACTGACTTACACAACTGTAATCATCATGCTGCTTTTTTCTCACCACTGGCAAAATAAATTTTGAGGTGATAATGGTTTCTATTATTTCAATTGATTTAAACTTGGCTAAAGACCTGACATATGAGTTACTCCCTTTAACAGTGTAGAAGTCATACTAGTTATAGTATATTTTTGCCAAGGAAAGATATCAGCATCTGTGAAACTTTTGCAACATTTCAATTGATGCATAAATATGTTGCAAATCCATAGACTCTCTGCATTAATGTTTAAGATATCCAAATTCTGTTATCTTAGCAGACAAACAACACATGAAATAAATAAACTACAGAACAAATATTTAATGTTATAAGGTTTAATACCATAATCAATGTAAGAATAGACATAGTCTAATGAGACTAGATAATAATTCCCTTGAAATTTATGATTTTTGTGTCAGGTGTCAAGTTCTTTGCTATGTAGCCAAAACACAATCATTGGAATGGATAAAAGAAAAATGACATAGTATATTTCTTTTAAAACCACCATAAATGTTCCTCAAAGGATCTTTCTGAGAGTACAGTGTCTTTCTTATACAATAGTCAACATTTAAATTTGTTCTAATTTTAGGCTGTTCTGAGTTTAAGACAACTACATAAAGATAGAAATGCCAGCTCAATAGCTATTTCTGTTGTCAATAAAGAAAATTTGAATTATATCAAAATTACCTCTGGAAGCACATTAAGAAAATTTAACACAATGAAAGAAGTAGTGAAGAAAATGTTCCTAACTTCAATAGGCCTAAACTCTGCTACAGAAAACTAATCATATAGTAAAATGCAGAAAAAAATGTTGTCAGATGAAGATTGTATGAATCTTATCTTATTTTTATACTAATAGGCTTCTGGCTAACGATGCTCATTAGTAAGTGTACACTTTGGCTATCATTTTTCACTAAAATCTAGTCTGAGTTATTTGCTTTTTAAATGAACAAAATGTTTGAAAATTAAAATTAGATATCCTCAATATCTATAGCCCAGGGTGTCCTTATTATCTATTTTACTTATATTCTGTAACTTGTCTAAGACTTTGAGTTTACAAAGCAATAAATATTTCATCAGTATGCACTACTGTTTGGAGTATCAAAGTAGTATAACAATTGTAAAATAGTTCCCAAACTATATAAGTTTTAAAAAACAATGGCTATTATTGTCTTTGGCCCCTTCTTTAAAAAAAGTATTCCTTAGGGATCAAAACCAGTGGCTCAGATAGAGAATTCAAATAATAGAGAAAAGACAACTAATGTCCAGAAAGTATTAAAGCATCCACATATTAAAAACAGTCTTTCACAGTGATTTCAAAGTGCCACTTGTCTTAAGCTAATCCAAGTCCAAACATTTCTTATGCATACCAACGTTTAAAAATACATTACACCCAAGCTGTAACCATGTAAACTTATTTGGATGATACTGAAGAGTTATTTTATGTTTCAATACAAAAATTATTTTACTTGTTCATCCAGTGGCAGAGGTCCCAAGGTGGCATCTATTCATTCTAGGTGGTATCTCTGTAACTTTGCTATATTAGTCTTAGTAATTTTCTACTCTTTTACCATAGAAATAAAAATCCAGACTAAAGCATATAAAATCTACAATATATTTAAACAGTTTATAAACTGATAGTTGTGGAAATCATGAAGAACAAATACAAGGATCACAAACAATAGTAAAGAGGATAATCTTTTAAATGTAGGTAAAATTACTCAGTTTGGCAAGCAACAAACTATTCAGTTGTACTCAATTGTCTTTGTATAGAATAGCAAATTTGGAAATGAAACCTTGAAAGGGAAAGCTGATGTAATGTGAACACAGAGATTGGATTTCTGCCTGCTTTTCCATGCTATATAGGACAGCTGCAAAGTCTCCCCTTCCCTGTTGCCTACAGCTGTACAGTAATGCATTCTACAGAAAAGTAGATTTTTATCATGACACCTGTATAGCACCTAAAGCAATAAGAATGGCATTATCAGGAGTGTTTCTGAAGTTCAGTGCACATTAAAAAAAGACTAATGGTTCTAATGGTGGGAAACACACACACACACACACACACACACACACACACACACACACTTTGTAATGATTTCCCAATTAAGGTACAATTGTTACTAGTTGTAGTTTATAGAAGCACCCCCCCCAAATCACGAAGCACGTGTTACTGCAAATTAACATCTGCATAACTAATATACTTGTACACCTGTTCATTAAGCCAATTACTGATCACTGTTAAATGTCACCAGAACACTATGTTTAACAATGTGAATAGCTAATATTGTATATTTTCAAACAAGCCTCAAAATCGAGGCAGATATTATATATTTTAAGTCAGGTGCCAAATACATATGGACTGGACATTGGGAATGTATGCTAAGCCATATAACTCTTATAATCGTGGCCTATTTATTTCTGTTGTTTTGTATTGTATTTATAGTTATAAGAAAAAGAAACATTATTTGGACTGAAAGGGAGAGCTGTTGGGGGGAAAATAAATACCTTAAACTAAAAAAAAAAAGAAGGGAAGAGGATGGGGGGGGTTGAGGGGGAGGAGGGTGGAAGGGTGGGACTGGAGGGGGGAGTAGGGAGGGGATTGTGATTGAGATGTAACTTGAAGAAATAAAAAATAAATTATTAAAAAAAAAGAAAGATAACTGAAGACGTCTTATGGTTTTAGGGATAAACTTTGTTTCAGCTGGTAATTACAAAACCCAAACAAAAGCATGGTTCTTACTACAAAGAAGAATTTAACAAATGAGCTTGAATTTTTTCCATTAACTTTTAACCTATGCTAAGTACATTATTCAGGTTAGAGTCTGTCCCTTTACCCACATGTTTTTCCTGGCTGTCTAAGAACCAATGGACATCTTTCTGGCTGTTGTATCTATTCAAAATTTCCTGTTATGTTAAACTTCACAATTCATGTAACAAGCCAAAGATTCAAGTAAAAAACCACAAAATAATATGTGTCAAACAGATGATTATTAAGAAAAGTATTACTCTAAGAAATATATCCTAAATCCTAAGTTCTAGTACTAATAGACTATGGGGATATTTCCTGCCAAGATTATGGTTTGGAAAAGCATCATATAAAAGCTGCTTTGATTTTTTTAATGGTCAACTTTAGATGATTACAATATGGAATGTGGTTAATTTTGTTGAGCAATATTTAAATGCACACATATAACTACCAATAGCTATGACACTAAAACAATTCTAGCAAATGATCATGATATATTTTTAATTAGGAAAATAGGATGTGATGAAATTTTGTAGATCAGGTAGCTTTAAACAACAAGCATTAACTTCTTCACAGTTCTAGAAGAAGTTCAAGATCAAGGTGTTACCAAGGTGAGTTTCATTCTGAGGTTTCTTATCTAAGAAGTCACCATCTTACTGTGTGCTTATTTGGTCTTTCCTCAGTGTGTACCAGGGCCAGAGAGTGAGTCCTAATTCATAAGCACACTATTAGAGGTGGATCATATCTTATGTCTTATTGTAACGTTGGATTACTTCCCCATCACCAAATAGCATCACAATTAATAGGAATTACAAGTAGTAAGTCTTGGAAGAAACCGAATATTCAGTGTATAACAATAGTAGCATTTTACATTTTTTGGAAAATGTACTCTTCCAAGACACACTTGTGAAGGTCACACAGAAGAGTTAAATGGCTGAGAAATCTGGACCCAAACTCTTCTCTTTTCACCAAGTTCCATCAATTCCCTTAAGATAGCTAGTTGTTTGTTACATGTTTATAAGTAAATAAGTGGAGATAAGAGTTCATTGGGGGAATGCCACATATATTTTATAATTTAATAATTCAAATAGAAGTCATCCTGATGTTCTAAGCATACTGTTGTGCATTATTGAGCACTAAAACTCAAAGCTGTTTCTTTTTTCTTTGCATGACTTGGTATCATTAATTTCATGAAGTGGGATTCTGAATTTGATGGCCAGCGATCTCAGCAAGAGGTATTCTGTATTCTCTTTTACTTTTGATGTTTTTTTCTACTTTTTTTTTTTCAATTCAAGAAACTTGAAGAGGAAGGTAAAGAGTAGACACAGAATAATGGCTTGGATGTATGTTTTTCATTCATACCCAATCCTGCCTGACAAAGTGCTGTTTCTGTAATGTATAAACAAAGAATTTCAGTGATAAGATTCATGATAATCTCAGGGATCTAAAGGCTCACAAAAATCTCCAGATTGAAAAAAAAGAGGATTGTTGAGAATGACACAACATGGTCATTAATGGCACATACGCAATGAATCTCAAGACAAACAGTAACATCAGTCTAGCTGACCTCTCTACCACTACTCACAGCATCAGTGGGGAGAGCCTTTGAAAACTTTAGCATAAGCAGATGTCAGTACTGTAGAAATCTATATATTAAGGAGAAAGCATTAGCAACTTTAGCAGTTAAAGATGTTTAGTTTGTTACTATCATATGACATCAATACCTGTTTCCTAGGTAGCTTATGAGAAATAAATACATAAAATACAAAACATAATGTTTGCAGCAAAGTGAGTAAATATTTTTGTCTTTGCAGATCAAAGTTTCTTTGTTCCAAATGCTCAACTCAGTCACTTTAGTGTGATACACCCATGTAAAATAAGAAAATGAATGAGCATGGGACCATTCAAATAAAATATCTTATTTACAAAAACACACAGGCAATCATATTTTTCCTGAAGTGTATATCATTTGCTTATATCTTACATAAGTGGTGTCTAATAAATAATTAGGGCCTTATCCCTTTCCTTTTCAAAACAGGTCAATTTATTCTTATTTATACTTTTGAAAGTGTGTGTAAATGTTCAATACTTTCCTCGCAAAACAATGTTTGGTACTGTCCTATAATAACTGCTGATTAATAAATCTGTTTTTAAAAAAGCATTCATATAATTAGTCACATTTAAACTCTTCATGATTTTAAAGTGTGTCTATCTTACAGGGATCAGCCATCTGATACTAAAGTAAAAGTCATTTGATTTACTCCTCATATTCTCATATAATGTTATTATATGTCTTCATGTAAAATAATCACAAAACAAATCAACATTAATAGAATTATGTAAATCAATTCTTGTCCATATTATTTGCATTATTATTGAATATGTTTGATAATGATTCTCTTGTTATTCACTGGCTTAAGCTTAACTAAAAAATTGAATTCCACCCCTGAAAAAAATCACATAAATCTAGACTTCGAATTGTTTCTAATATTCTTTTCTTTCTTTATGCGAGTTATGAGTGTTTCAATTTGGTTTGTTGCTGGCTGAGCTCAATGGGAAATAAGCAGAGCTGTATTGTCTCTGCTTTTGCCCTTTGGATTCCAACCGCTTTCAATTTTATTTTTCACCAGTCATTTTCTTTAGTTTGGAAGCTATATCAATGTAATCTGTTGAAGGTGATCAAAGCATAAGGAAATCTTTTTGCAAGGGTAAAATAGAGTACCTGAACTTTTTTTTTCCTTTGTTCTTAAAGTTGGGTTTAGACTGTGGTGACTTTTGATTTGAAAGCAGAAAGGTAGTATTTGACACTCCTTTGGAAATGTGCAAACACATGAGAAGAATGAAATTCAAATAAGCATAAAGGTTCTATTCTTAGGACAGAATCCTGATTCTTTTTCTTCTCAACCAATTATCCTTCCTTGTTACATCACCTAAGGTTTTGGAAGAATAACTGACAACATGTTGTCCTTATCCTATTCTTTTCTGTTACTTAGTTACAATGTGAACTCTATACATATACCCATTGAGTAAGAATGCCAGAATCTCCATAGAAAAGGTCTCAGGATGGATATATCTTTAAAAGTCCATGGATTATTAGCAACATTTGAATCAAGTTTTCCAAAGCATGTAATACATTCAGCCTATGACAACTCAATAAATGAACACCAAACTGAACAATGTGAAAATTATCAATAGCAATTGCCAAAAGTCCTCTTTGTATTTCCTTTAAATCTCAGAATCTAACACTAAAGGAAAATCCTTGGTCAATGGTAGCTGACCCTTGATGCCAATAATTTACTTAGTTTAAAATCATTTAAGAAAAAGATGCATCCTTAAGTTCAAGGATGTTCCATATATTTGTATACCAAAATAGTTCATATATAAAGATTTCTAGAATATATAGGAATGTTTCATGCATTAATTAAAACTAACTGCACATAAAATTCTAAAACAGATATTGAATAAATTGCTTATTCTCTGTTATAGATAGTTGTGGCTGCCATAGGAGTAGAAGAAAAGGAAAAAAAAATCTGCAATTGGAAAATAAATGGCGCCTAAAATCCAAACGTCTTACTTCTGTAAATATTTCTATATTATTTGTTAACAAATCAGTGAAGGCAACTCAGGACTTGAACTATTAAAAGAATAAGAAATATTTTATTGAATAAAAGCTAGATTCTTTAAAAAAAAATGACTATTTAGTCGAAGTACTAAGTTGAGTCAGCCAAATGCTAAGCAAGCACACTATGGCTTAGTTTCATTGCTATTGCGTACTACACAGTCATGTTAAAGTCTATGGTCTGTGTGTTTTAGACCAATAGATCTCAAAGAGAAAAAATAGTGAAAATGTGTATTTCTAAATTTACTAACTCTGCTTTATGTCAAGTAAATTTTAGCTAGACTCTTAGCTAGGAATATGATGATATCAACTACATATGAGAATGATGATCACTTGAGTTCAATATGAAAGTTGCTTACAAAGATAAATTAGTTACATATATATCAAAGTAAATACAGTTTAGTTTAAGTCCTTGATAGTCATTTCTAGTTCCTGTGTGTGTGTGTGTGTGTGTGTGTGTGTGTGTGTGTGACAGAGAGAGAGAAAGAGACAAAGAAAGAGAGAGAGAGAGAGAGACAAAGATAGGGAGTTTATCATTGAATATATCACCATTCAATAGCTTCATTTCAGCAATGAATTTCCATGAAGCTGTTAGTGTAAATGACAGAAATGGTTTAGACTGTAAGATTTTTTATAATGTAATTTTTTTAAATTAACTAATCTATTTATTTAGATTGTAAGCTTTTAGGAACTAAATAAAAGGAGCTAGTGATTGAAACTGTCCTGTAAGAACTACCTACCAATAACCAAAAAGATCAGGAACATTGATTTGATACCTATGAAGGGCACAGTTTTCCCTAGGGGTGCTACCATGTTGGCCCACAGTGCAAGAGGAAGCTCTTAGCCCTCATGTGACTGTTGAACTGAGAGGGGCTGAATGGTAGAGACACTCCACATTGGAGGAGTGGGATGGGTAGGAGAGGGAGGAAACGGTGGGAGGGTGGAACTGGGAGGGGTGGAATGAGGGCAATGTGATGGAGATGTAACTTGATGTAATAAATAAACATTATATTAAAAAAGAACTACCCTTTAATAATACCATGTTTGGTACTATAGCAGTTTTAACATTAGTGGAAAAGATAAAGTCTTATACAAAAATGTAAGCCTTGCAATTTATTGTAGAACAATTAGGTGTTGCCTACTGTGAAGCTCTCATTAATTTCTGAGGCCACAAGTAAAATAAGAGAGGATCCTATGCTATTTATAAAGGCATATATAAGACAAATGCAATAATTATGAGTAACACTGTTCGAATGTTCACTGTAATCTCATGTGTGGCACCAAAATTCTTAATAGTTTTTCAAAATATATAAAAAATGCAGCTAGAGCTATTACTATGTAAAGTTAAAACACATTTCATAACGATTAAAATAAAACCTCCATTGAAGTAGAATAAAGAAGAAATACCTGTAATTTAAGGTTTTAACACAAACTTATTAAAGATAAAAGAGAAAGTAATAGCCCAGATAAGAAGCAGCTGCTAATAGTCACAAATAGCAAATGAATCTGACTGTATCAGGACAGCAACCTGCTGACTCTTTTTCCTCCTAAACCATTTCAAGCCTGCTGTGCTTGCCATTAGGCTGGCCTTTACTTCATTCACCCTAGCCACTTCAGTCCTCACACTGTGGGGGATCATTGTTGCTTCCCTATGGCTGCTGCCAAAGTGTACCTCTCTGCTTTTAGCATAGAATGCTTTGAATCTAAACTTAAGCACTGGTTATAACTACAATGAAGGAGAAAGAAGTCAATACATAAAATCTGGAACATAAGTCTTATAAGCAGATACACACAGACACAAACATGTGCATGCGTGCGTGAGAACACACATACAGAGGAAGAGAGAGGAAGATGGAGGGAGAGAGAGAGAGAGAAGCAAATATGGCACAATAGATTTCTAAAATATTATGTAAAATCAATTTGGAAATGTGTTTCCATTATGGATATCTTCTACATACGGATACGTCACTATACAACATATTCATTTGTATAATTAATATGATTTAATAATATATATATTTAAATGACATATAAAACTTGATATGGTAATATGGTAATACATGAGAAAGAATGAAACAGACAATTTATCCAGGTTTCCATTTAGGTCTTACAGAAGTGAATCTGATGAGACATTAATGAGAGATATCTAAAACATTCCTTAATAAAACCCATATATATTAGATACAATAGATGAATGTGGACACAGAAAATAAACAATTATGTCTATTTAAAACATTCTTGAAGTCTTGATCTTGGAATATTTGTATTTTAAATATATTATTGCTTTGGAGTGAGGTAGTTTTGCATACTGTTACTCCATGTCCAATACAGGTGGAAGCAACTGATTCATTGAGTT